>JAJJWW010006250.1:0-78154 GCA_023531295.1 Papaver armeniacum | reverse complement strand
AACAAAGACAATTTGCAAATGAAACGTTATTAACTCAAACATGTATTTCAAAAAAAAATAAAAAATTTGAACTCAAACATGGATTGTATACTAGTTCCATAGTGCTCACCTTATAATCACTAGTTAGAGATTCCACAAACTCGTAATCCCAAATATTTGGGTGGTAGTTGGCAGATCGCCTTGCTAAGAGTGGATCAGTACTGTTGGTAGTTCGAGAACTAACAGCGTAACGTATGAACTGATGTCTGGTACTTGGAACAATGTTTGAAGGCTGTGTATGTTGTAGTAATGCTGGTGTCAAGCCTTTGAGGGTGAGTATGGTTTGGGGTTGAATGAACAGATGAAAAGCCATAGCTAATTAGTTTATCGTTAAGGTGGATGAATTCCAAGTAAATGAAGTTATTAGTTAAATAGTCATAGAACCTGGTCCAGACTGTCCAATTCCCACGCAATAAACGAAATGAATGAAACAAGAGCCATATTAGACCTATCGATAAAAGACATCCGTACTGTCTGCGAAAGATAGGAAAACTGTGGACGAAAGAACTAATATGGAGTCATGTTATTAGGAGGGAAAGAATAGATATGAGGAGGGAAAGATTTTGGCCAAATTTCAGTCAATATACAGTCAAAGCAAGATATAATGAAAATGAATAAACATGTACTAAATACCAACCCTACCCACAATAATCTTACGTATTCCAGTTTATCTCTCCCTCCAATAAAGAAAACCTTAACCTTATATGAAAACCTAATAGAAGAAGAAAACCTTAACCTTACATCGTATTCCTGTTTATTGATTGATGCTGCTTTGTCAATATCGTTGATAGAAGAAGATATAATACAGTGCCTAAACCTCGCGAAATGTATCAAAAAAAAAAAAAAAAAATTACAGGGCCAATTATTATCCCAGTTTTCGTGTTAACATTTCTCGTTGACATCTTATTAGTTGTACAAAATGGAATTTTCAAGGCTCTCTTAACTGTTCGTCAGATTGGCACCGTAGGTTTAGAACTCGAATTTGGTATGCTCCGTAGGGGACGACTTTATGATCAGAAAATTGATAAATTGTTGTACTTACTTGGTGGATCACATTGCTCTTGACACTGATATGGAAGACCAGCTAATCTGACTACTATGAACACCTTGCTTAAAATAAGATCTGCCCTCTCTCAATTTTTTTGTTCGTAAGTATGCAATGGGGAGTGTGGAAGGCTAAAAATGTTATGTTTTCTATCTAATCTTCACACAATTAATCAAAAAGAACCTCTCTTACGTAGCCTTGTGGTGTTATCTCTATCATGTACTTGCAGAGTTCTCTTTGGTTATAGTTGTGCGGGAACATTTTTTTTTTCGGTATCATAAGATTTGTCGTTGGGGAGAAGAAGAAGTATTTGCAAGACTTTTTATTTAGTCAGGAAGTTGTTTGGTTAGTAAACCTAACCATGATTAGTACCAAGGATAATGTAGACATTTCATCCTTTTTCTAAGAAGTCAATCCCTCCTCATGAATTTTATTTCCCTCCTCACAATGCTTCCCTCCTCGTATCCAATTCTTCCCTCCTAATAACAGGACTCCTAATATGTGACCAGTATAACATGTAATAAATGTGTGTTGCTCTTTCGTCCACAGTTTTCCTATCTTTGGGCCTTTGGCAGACAGTACGGATGTCTTAAGCTGAATTTGTAGCAACTAGCCGACTACGACAGTAATCAAAAGAGTTATTTTGTAAACGGGTCGTAACTTTTCTGTCTAATTAGGGGTTGACTAACTTTGACTATCTAAATATTTTACCAAAATATCCTTATAAAATAATAAAATCACACTACAGTGTAACCCCATTTGATATTCATTGAGGAAATTTTACGAACATTTGATCTGCAAGAAACTGGCAACATAGAGGCGAGTTTGTTGTGTATCTCTTCCTCATTAATAGCTCCTTCTCTGCAACAATATCAAATTTGACAACCACCCAAGTTGCATAATCCATCTTATACTCTAAAACTCATCGATTCAAAATAAATCATCACCTAAAATCAATTGGAACAGTAACTATCCTAGTCTGTTTTCTAAGGTCTAAACCTAGAACAAACTCTTTACCATTTCATATAACTCTGTCCCCATTCTTTACCCTCGAATATATCTTCTGTTGGAAAAATATACCGTTTCGGTTTCTCGGAAATCACTTTCTTGCTACAAACAAAATACTAACAAATAGAGAGTTAGAAAGACTTATCGGATTGGTTGATCGAGGTGAGGTAATCCTCTTTCCTTAAAGACAATTCATCCCCGCATACGGTGCTCACGGTTCTACGGATGTCGCCTTCCAAGATACAACGATCACGCCTTATTGTAAGTAGCATTACAATACTATTAGCCCAGCGAATGTTAACGATTACTGTGCTCTTAAATGACTCTGACTCTGACTCTTCACATAAAGACTTGTTTTCTGCTTCTCAAAAATTTGTGAAAACTCATAAAAAACTTAATCAAGAAATGGGTATTTATAGAATCAATAGTGACTCTACAAGGTGTCTTTTCACCAATAGGTGAGTCCTCATGGCCAATGGTGACTCTCCATAACACCTATTCATGACTAGGTGTCTTATGGTGAAAAGCCATAACCCAAACACATCTCTTGGAGTTTAAAACTTGAAAACTAATTTTCACTCACATAATAATTTTACTTAAAATTCCAACAATCCCCCACATGAGTGAAAATACTGACTCAACAATACTTACAACTTTTAAGAGCACAAGCAGAAAATATAATGCATCGGTAAATGGTAGCTTGTGGCTTTGAACCAAACCTAGTGAAAATTTACAATAAATCTCACACATTATATCTCCTTATAATCGCCAAATTCCCGGTTGTATTCATTTCGACCCGAACGTTCTTGGAATTCTATGAGTGCTCTAGATTAACCTAGCCTTTAAAGTTATCAGAAAGGCCCCACTTCCTCACTCATATAGGTGATCTCCTATTTGGAAGTATCTGCCATACTTTTCTTAGTTAGACTAAGCTATAGGAATCATTAAGAGAAAATCTCAACATCTTACGTGACAAAGCGACATCGACTCTTATCATAGGAATGGGAAAGAGAAAATCTCTTTCTTGTGTTATCCGAAGTTAAATCACAACTTAGTTTGCCCTTTGAACCTAGACCATGGGATCTCCAATCGCTTAGGTTGGGTTACTCGCCGCAACTTACTCTTTAGTAAGGCTATAAGCCCATTCCCCTCGATTATGCAATTATAAGCTCTCTCTAGAATTTGTATCATTTGCCTGCTTGATACGATTCACATACACAATTTCTTTTATATGCGCGCATTTGAGAGCAATTGCTTTATGGTATTACGTTGACCTTGTATTTGAAGGAACATACCATAAATACCTTCTTTTAGCACCCCTCATTTTGATGAACTTGTCATTATAACACCCTTGTTATATGACAACCACCCCCACAATTCTGTGGTGCACTGGCTCAAAATATTCATCAATTGTTTTCTTACTTAGGTAGGTGCCAAATTATCCGATTCTCATAATGCTCACTGAGTTATGAGAAATACAGATCCCAAATATTCCAAATGATTCCCTTAATCAATTGATAAAGATATCTTGGAATCCCTAACCCCCACATAGGAAGGTCACTGCATGAACTACCGAAACTTAAGTTCTCCCCCACATTTCATGACTCAATCTAATCATCATGAAATCAAAAGCAATGACCAGAAATTGTACGCATAACTGAAGGGGTCTTTTAAAATTCTTGTTACTGTCTATGACCAGTAATCAGAAACAAACTCCATTATACCCAAAGTTTGTACACCGGTGTAGAATCATTACTGTCTAAAATGTATTTTGTAACCACGATCAAGAATCATTATCAGTTACTTTGGAACCATGCACAAAGATTCAATCAAATTTTATTTTTGGGGTATTTTGCATTTCCTCCCCTCCCAAAATAGCTAATTAGCGTTTCCTCCCCAAAAAGATTAAAATTAGTGAATCCTCCCCTCGTTAGTTTTTCCATCCAAATCTCAGTTAGCTGCGTCAGCAAGAATGAACACAAGGATAAAATTTACACGTGTCTCCTGAACTACCCAAAATACCCTCATCGTTTTCTCCCTGAACTTCAGTTCAAATCCACCAGCTCCGTTGAAATAATTCCTCAACATCAGACTCACTTCACTGAGCCAACACCCCCAAACACCATACACGTTGTTGTTGGAAGAAGTCTCCATCAAACCATCATTCCCATGATGTCTCAAATCGTATCAATCCCGTATGAAACGTAAGCCAACGGCACCACCAAACTGCCATTCAACCATTACCCTAGCAACTATCACAACCCATCTTCACCTCTATGTTGCTGCTACTGCAAACGATACTGCAGTACGAACACCAATCAGTTACGAGACCAAAACTCACGATGAGAACCAGCTTTCAAAATTACTCAACACCCCATCTACAAATTCAATTCTTAAACCCAAATATTCACTGGAATCCATGACATAAGCGCCCAAATTCAGTTATTGTTAATCATTTCTCAGTTGAGAGATGTCATTCAAACCCAACTTAGCCTCGTATAAGACCCCACACATCCAAGATGACAAATTCAACATACATGCCAATTAGATCCCCTTTCTGTAACTATTCTTCCTTTCAATTTCAAAACCCCAAAAATTCAGACCATATCCTCTAGCAAATCGCTAAATTCATCCCCATTTACATCTTCAGAACTGCTCCAACATCCACCATTAGCCAACACCAAAATTAGGTTGAAACCCATTGTAGAAACCACCACTGCTTGCTGATTTATGATAACATCAAGATCAGTTCTTCCCTGATCTATTTTATTGGTTGAATTTAAGCCACGAATCGACCAAGAAATTCGATCTCAACGCATCGTTTAACGCAGCCACCTTCCTTCCCTTCTGCTCATTCTTCTTCCTTATGAACTTTCAATGAAACATACTGCATTTTCGAATGGCAAACTTAAATGCTCCATTCACGTTTATGATGGTCTCATGATCCCCCTTAGTCGGTAGAAAGAAAATAAATCTGCTCCTCTCTCGAGGAAAACAGAGGAATTAAATCATCGCTCTCACCATTAATACGGGGTGACGGGTTTGTGTTTTTTTCTTTTGAATACTCCATGAACAGATTCAAACGCATATCAAAGCAGGATGAGGGTATTTTGGTAACTTTGTTCCACACGTGTATATATTTTCCACGCGTATATTCATGTTATTTCATCTAAGGGCAAAGGATGGAAAAACTAACGATGGGAGAATTCACTAATTTCAATCTTTTTGGGGAGGAAACGCTAATTAGCCATCTTGGGATGGGAGGAAACGCAAAATACCCCTTTATTTTTTTTAACTGATAAAGAATTCTAGTTGTGTTACTTGTGTATTAAAACACACCAAGTCCCGCTTTGGTTCTCGTAAAGAGGACCACAGCAGTAATGTAGATTTCCATTTGCAGCGCTAGATTTCGCCACAGCGCTAGGTTCCCAAGTCCCCTCTAACTAATGCTTTCCAGTGATTAGCTCCGCTTGCAGGTAAACGACCCATATCAGGTTTACGAAAATCATACAAAAGTTTATCAACCTGGATCTATTTGATTAATTGTTTTTCTTTGCTATGAACTGAATTGATTAAATGTGAGAAACTTTCTTTGGGAACACAATGACTCTGGAAGCAAAAGTTCTCACTTAATTAACTGGAAAATGGTTATGGAAACAAAAGAAAGAGGGGGGCTTGGAGTTCTAAATCTCAAGTTGATGAAACTAAGCTTTATTAGCAAAATGGAGTTGGAGATTTGGGGTTGAGAAATCTCACCTTGGTATAAACGCATAGAGGAAAAGTATGGTTCCAATTTTTCTTTTCGGACTCCGGGTATGGTCGGATCTCCCGTGGGGTCTCTTGTTGGAGAACTATTGTCGAGTGCAAGACTCTGTTACTTCAAATTATTCTATCAACATCCATTTGGTAAAATACTTCCTTCCGGCATGACAGATGGAGAGGGAATCTTCTTTCATGAACTCTTTCAAAGATTTGTACAAGCTTGACGGACTTGGGAAGCGCCGGATACTGATCCCATCAACTGCAGAAGGGTCTTGGAAGTTTGATTTTAAAAGGGTTCTTACTAATGCAGAATCAAACTCTTTAGCTGCTCTTTTACATCTTATTGGCTCTGATCCACCAGCTCTGGATGTTCTCGCGATCAAGAAGATGGCCTTTGCACTCACGAGGTATTTTTTCAGTTAAAACATTATATGCTAAATTGATTTGTGACGATGGAATGGATAATTTCCCTTATAACTTTGTTTGGATATCTGGCATCCCACCAAAAGTCAACTTCCTTTTATGGTGTGTTGTTCATGGTAAATTAAACACACAGGATATGATGCAATATAAGGGTTGACATATATAGTTCCCGGTGCATTCTTGTGGTGATTGTAATGAGTCTCAAGATCATATTTTTATTCACCGCAAAAGTCGCTTCCAAGATTTGGTCTTCCATTACGCCGATCAAAATGGGCATGGTTTTCCCCAGAATCTATGATTGGTCTTGCTAGAACATGGTCTAACAGCCATTTATCTACCAGTGGTAAGGTGTTTTGGAACATTATTCCTGCAACAGTTGTTTGGGTCTTATGGAAGGAGCGGAACTGTCGCACATTTCAAGAAAAGTATAACTATAAAACTGATGAAGAGTTGTGCACTGAGGCCAAATCTCTAGTTCTCATTGGGCTGCTATTTTTGGAAGTAGAATTCATGTAAATTACTCCTATACTATACGTAATTGGAGGATTGTTTTTGCTTAATTTTGTATCTTCTTTTCTTCTATACTACCTCTGGTAGTTCTTTGTAAATTCTTTTTCTCTGAATAAAGTTCTCTTCCGATAAAAAAAAAAAAGATTAAATGTGAGCTTATGTATATTATGATTAAATTTGATCGAAACACTGACGATAGGGTTTGAAATTGTTGACGTTGTTTAGTTTCACTACTAATTATAGTTGATTAATCTCAGGAAAATGTGCTTCCAAAAAAATATAATGGAACAAGACGGAATTGTTCTAGGTTTGACAATATTTAAATAGTCTATAAAAGTCAAATGATGGTCAGGGGGTGTGCGGAAAAATTGAAAAGTCATTTAACGGTCTTTAGTTAGTCTATGACCCTATCACATCAACTGCATGTTTCATGACCCAGACCCTAATTAGACAACAAAATTAAGACCCTTTTACAAAATAACTCTAATTAGAAAGCAAGGGTTGATTCTTGGATAAAACTGATATAAGATGCACACAGAATAAATATGCTTAAGCTGAATTTGCAACATATTTATTTAACGTTGAAATAGTTTGTGCATGAAAATTAAAGGCCTTTCATTGTCGATTCCAACATGGGATACTAGTGTCTGTAGTTAATATAATAGTGGTACTAGTGAAAGTGAAACCACACGGAGGTGTAAAAGAAAGTTGCACCACTGGACCAAGGCAGTGAAATACATAGTTATTGTTGGGAAAATTGGCACCCCGAGCGCAGCGGAACACAGAATCACAAATGGAAATTGGTGATTTGAACCAAAACATGAAGAAATAAGAAGAGGTGATTTGAACCAAAACATGAAGAAATAAGAAGAGAGACATAAGATAAAGAAGCACACACAACCACAACATAAGCTATATGTGGTTCACCTTTACAGGCTACATCCATGGTCAACACCACCAGAAAAACTTTCATTCAAATACCATTACATGCTCTTTCCGCAACTCAAGACAAGACCCAAAGAGTTAACAAAACGTACCCGAGAACACCATCGAAGAACCCATAAAAACCAATTCTCTAACCATTCCTCGAACCAGCCTCATGTCTTCTCCTCTAAACCTTGTTCACATTTGCTACTAATAGAGGAGAAACATGGAAACACTAGAAACTTGGTTTAGGGCAAATCCACAAACCTTAAACACTAGAACACCAAAATCCTCTCTCTACAAGTTTTTTCTCTTACACTGTTAGTGATCTTCACGTAGCACTCTGTTAGAGCATTGCTCGGTTGAAACCACCAAGCGTTGGTATGTCAAGTTTGGTTGTCATATTTTAGTGAGCCAAAACTCATTTAAGATTCGCTTGATTTAAATGTACTAGAGTCAACTTCGTATAGGTTAGCTTGAAAGTATTAGGGTGAGACATTACAAGTATTGCGAAGACTTGAAGAAGTGAACAAGAACGGAGCTACAACCACAACATTATCCTTCCACTTGAGGTTAGTGATATTTGACTTGAATTGTTTCATTCCCTAACGTAACTTTCAAGTCGTGCATATTGAAAACATAAAACTGCGAAGCATGAACACTCTAGATAGACATAGTATTAAGGAATACAATATGAAGTTTCTTGCTTAACCATTAAAATTTGTATATAAGACATCGACATAATCGTATGAATGCTATTGTGATTATGTATGGGTATGAGGTGAGGATTTCATCCTAGGGAACAATGTTTACATGTGTTCTAAGGAAGTAAGTTCATGATATGTGTTGTGAACCGAAAGGAAATCGCCGGGCGTTATTGAGTCATTCTTCATTGCATATCTTATGAACGACCAATATGTGTGATTAGCATAACCGCTCATGACGTGTTTGTGTTCTTGGTAAAACTATTCACATGAGGTCTGACTTATGTATTGGTATGACTTTTATTAGTGAAACCGATCTTAAGTAATCACCTGGGGTATGATCGGGTTGTCAGTTTCTTAACTTATTACTGGGAGAAGGGAACCGATCCTAGTAAGAGGTGCAGTGCATCACAAGGGGAACCGATCCTTGTATGAAGTGCAGCTAGGTTTATGGAAGAAAGGGGAACCGATCCTATGAACATGTGCAACACGTTTTTGGGAAGGGGAAACCGATCCTATGGGCATGTGCAGTGCATACAAGTTAGATACCAAATATATGTGGGGGAACCGATCCTAGTACCTAGTCGGTCGATCTTTGGTAAGCTAGTGTAACTATGCACAAGATCATATGGAGGTAGAACCGAAATTGTTTTGGTAGAACCCAGTAAACCCATGATTTGTGATTGAGTGTTACTTGATCAATCACGTAGTTCTTGAAAGTCAGATGAACCAATTCTAAACTTGTTTGGAAGTGTGGTAAATCGTTTTCAAGTGAGCAAGTATGAAAAGGTCTTGTTAAGATGTGACACACTTTGAACACGGTGCATTAAAGCTTATTCTATATTGTTCAAAGATATTCCTTAACGGCTAAGAAGGAAGAAATCCCAAGATCGGAATTTAAATAAGTTAAGAATCTTTTTAATTAAAGTTTTTAATTATATATGAAAAATAAGAATTAGTAATGTGCATTTGCTAATTAAAGATTTTCCAAGGAGATTTCGATCATTATTTTTGGATAAAGTGCATTCACAGGAATTATGAAAACCGACCAGGTGGGTAATGAAAAATATCTTGAGAATATTTTCGGTTTTGGAAATTCCTTGGTGTCCAAACTTCATTGTCTATAAAAAATTTGAGTTTGCATCTCTAGCAAACTAATCCTGCGTGATATAGACTTCCTCTTTTGTCTTTGTTACTGGTGAAGTCGCCTATCGGAGAGAAGAGTAATCTAATTAGGTGAAATCTATTATGGTCGCTCAATTTAAAGTCTTCTTTGGGATTGAGAAGCTCTAGCGCGACCCGTTGGTTGTAAACTAGATATTGCGGTTTATCTTTAGTTTTTGTATTGATTTGATTGACTAACGGTAGTTGAACTTTGATTGCACCTAGTTTGTTTATGCTTGAGAATCTTCTCTTCGATATAAGACTCACTCAAACTAGTTCAAGGTTTACAGAGGATCTTTAAATGTTGTTAGATCTAAAGGCGATCTTGTGATAATCCATTGTTGGACTCTAGATTCTGTGTGATTGATCACAAGAGATTCAAGTAGTTGTGTGCAGGTGTTTATTGAATATCTAAGAAGATTTGAAGACAAAGAAGATATTGAAGATTTCTGACCTGGTTTTTATAATCTTTGGTGTGCACAATACTTGTTTGGGAAAAAGAGGATCCGACTATAATTGATTTATCCTTTTGGGTATTTTGATAGAATAGTTGAGGAAGATCGGCATCAATACGATTCCTTGTGATTAATGGTATTGATTGGCTTAATCTTAACAATTGCCTTTGGGTGATTGAACATAAGATAGATCTTGGAACCTGGCAAAGGAGTTTATGTTAAGATAAACAATGGAACCTTTGCGAAACTCATATCACTTGGTTGAAGAGAGTTGATACCAAACATATTTGTTGTTCCTTTACTGTTTGGAATACGAACCAAAGGAATTGGTCCAAGTACGTGACTTGTTTACACACGGAGTTGAAGGCGTGGGAATACAGACGGAACTAAGTGAACTATAGGTTTAGTTGCTTGGTCTCAACTATACGAAGTTGGTTTATTTTGTATAGCGGCTTAATCCTGAGAGTATTCAATTCTGGACTAGGTCACGGGGTTTTTCTGCATTTGCGGTTTCCTCGTTAACAAAATCTTGCTGTGTCATTTACTTTATCTTTCCGCATTATAATTGTTTTATTATAATTAAAGTAAATTGCACAAACGTTAATTCCTATTTACTTGATACGTGAATCCTATAGAGTTTGGTTATGTCCGAACCTTTGTATCAAGTAAACACACTTTGTTGTCGTATTGTCTCGATCTCGTATCTATAGACGATCACACAAAGTGTGAACCGATTTGTTGTATTGTCTCGATTTAGTCCATAGACAATCACTTTCGGGGAAATGACTTATAGGAAGGAAAAGTAATAGCTTGAGGTATATTTGGGGTACCCTCGCCTTTTCACACTCGACCCGCCCTAACAAAGAGAACAAAATCCTAAGCACAAGGATTTACCTCTCCTCTAGGTTGGATATCTACAAACCTACAATTCTAGTCCTATATATAGAGAATACAAACTTGGCCACCAAGTATTAGTCTTCTATTAGGAAACTAAACTATTTCCTAAACTCTACCAAACCTAGATTAGGAAATTCACCTCAATGTGGAAATGGTTCTAGAATAGGAAACCCACTGAGTTATTCACTATCTCAATATACCCGTAGAATTACTTTTTTTGCTCACATCCGAACTTCCATCTTCACAGAATCATCTCTTCGATAAAAAAACACCATGATATTGATAAAAGTGTTCAAACCATCTTCTTCATGAAGAACACTTGTGAAACTCGCCATGTCTTACAAACACCATGAAAATATTCAACCACTATCAATGAATCCTTGCACAGATTCCAACATTGATCACCAAGAAAACCATCCAAAAGAATCACCGCTAGCTCCACCTAACTAGTAAACTAACAACATATTGAACTCTAACCTAGAAATGAAGAATTAGCTTCAATATCATACTCCAGCACATGTCATGATTATCATGTATCTGAAATAAACCATCAAATATTTTCACTGTGATTAACAGGCTTAATCTTTTGAGTGATTCCTAAAGCCATCACCAATCTGACATATTTTTTACCACCATCACACCCAACATACTCGCTCAGAATATATATCGTGTGAATGCACATATTACTGTGGTACTTGCTTCCGAGGTCGGGTACATTCTTGATAGTATGTGCAAGCCATCAAGAATACTTTAACATAGACTTAAGAACATAAATCTATAACATATCGTTCATAACTTTCGAAGCGGTGCTGGACCTGCTTCTACATGAGACCTCACAACCTCATCCTTTATTCAAACTTTGTAGTCAAGAAATATATATGTATTCCACCTCGTTCATCCTTATTTTGCATCCCATACTACACCATAAAAATAAACGAAGAACATACACTTTTACAAATTCCTACAACTTCTTTCATGTATCAAAATGGTGTTTAGTTGAAACTTAGCAGGTGACCTTATGAGCTTTGCTAGAACTTGCAACAAAAAGTAGATAGATGACAAGTTATTAGATATAGCAGACTAACAACGGATACTTGTATACTCGGTCAAAAATCTAGACTTGCAACATATGCATTGTGAGCGAGACTTTCTTTGGTAATCAAGTTTTTTTTTTTTTTTTTTGTTGATCAGCAATGAAGAATTTTAATTGATCAAAAAAAAAAGGAGCACAAGAGACTTGTACAACCATAAGAGAATACAATAAGGGCGGAAAAAAGAAGAGGGGAAAGAAAAAATCAGAAGCGCTTTTGGTACTTCTTCAATGAAAATAGTTATATCCAAATGTCTATTCGGGACTTGGGTTAAACGTTAGCATTATGGTCGTGCAGTGCTTTAATGCTCATTATTATCTTTATCATTTGTTTACAAGTTCAGTAGTTCTGTAACATACTAACATAGGACGCTTAATTTTATTGGCAGTTTTGGAATCAACGACTGTTTCCCCCCTTTAGATTAGAGAAAATGGGTCATTTGTCCAAAAAAATTTAAAACACGGTTCAAATGGACAAGTAAAAAAAAGTACTGGTGAAATAGCCAAAAAAAATAGAAGGATGAAACTTGATTCATCCTGGCTTATACTTAAAAAATAGCAAGGATGAAATTGGATGCATCCTTATGTAAAATAAAAATAAGAAAAAATATTTGAAAATGGACAGGATGAAACCGGTTACATCCTCGCCTATTTCTAAATTTTTGTCCATTTAAATGAGATCTTTTTAATTTTTGGCTATTTAAACAGATCAAAAAAAAACCTAAGTGTCTTTTTCACCCAGAAATTGTTGATTTTGGTCTTTTTGACCAATTTTGTGTTTAGATTATCCATTGTTGACTCTTTCTTTTTTTTTTTTTTTTTATGGAGAAGAATTTTGATGCCGAAGAGTTTCCAACTCAGATCTTTAATATTATGCCCAAAAAAATTTACCAGTTCAAATACAGTGACATCGTCGAATTATTCATTGATTGCTTGAATACCCCTTGATTTTGAAAAACAGGTAGTAGTAATATACTCCGATCATCTGCATCAACTTGGTTAGGATAATTACGTGCGTCACACACACACATCTGCTTGAAGTAAAAGACCACTGAAAGTCGTGGATAAACTGGCTAGTCGCGTCGTGTGTGCACATCGTTTAATGTTGAGTTGTTTTAGTCAAATTGACTAATTAACCTTCCAAATAGTATTAAATTAACTACAACTTGCATGCGCCTGCAATGTAGTATATATGTGCACCACCTTAAAACCTTATTTATGAAACAACTTCATTCCTCGGGAGAAGTACCATAAGAAATAAGTTTTGATTAGTTGTTGAAATGTTCAGCAGATAAAATTATGATCTTTATTACTGCTTGATTTTTGATTAACAGATGTGAATGAGTGTGAAGATAAGAGAAGCAATCCCTGTGAAGGAATTTGCAGGAATACGGTCATAAGTTAGACGTGGTCCTGTCCAGAAGGCAAGAATGGCAACGGGAGGAGACAAGAGCGGTTGCAGTACTACTACTTATGCAATAATAATCGGTAACAAACCTTGCTAATTTAACTTAAACCTGCGTTAGTATTAATTGTTATATAGTAACTCTTTTTCTCCTGAACTTACAGCGTTTTTATTTGTTCCCGTGACACAGGAGTTGGATTTGGCTTCTTAATTTTCATCGTTGGAGGATTTCTTTTATACTTGAGCATGCGGAAACGAAAGCTATTTAAACTTAAAGAGAAATTCTTCGCACAAAATGGGGGATTGCTGTTAAAGGAAATCGGCGCAGAGTCAATAAAATTCTTTACATCAGAAGAATTAGAATCAGCAACCAATAGATATGATGCGAGTCAAGTTCTTGGGGAAGGAGGGTATGGCACCGTTTACAAGGGGACTTTATATGATAAGCGTGTAGTCGCCATTAAAAAGTCTAAGCTATTCGACCAGACTCAGCAGTTCGTGAATGAGATAGTTATCTTAAGTCAGGTTAACCATAGAAACGTGGTGAAGCTTTTGGGTTGTTGCTTAGAGACTGAAGTCCCTTTGCTCGTGTACGAGTATGTACCTTGTGGTACTCTTTTCCAGCACCTCCATTACAATCACGACTCTATTGAGATGACTTGGGAAAGTCGTCTCAGGATCGCAAGCGAAATTGCAAGTGTAATCGCATATTTACATTCAACGGCATCTCGACCGATCATTCACGGGGATGTAAACTCTGGCAACATATTATTAGATGAAAACTACACAGCTAAAGTTTCAGGCTTCGAGGTGTCACAGATAATTCCATTGGGTCATACTCATATCGAGACAATAGTTTGTGGGACTTTAGGATATTTGGATCCGGAATTCTTCTATTCAAGCAACCTCACATTTAAAAGTGATGTGTATAGTTTCGGCGTAGTTCTTGCAGAACTGTTAATGGGCGAAAAACCAACTTGTTATGAGAGAGCAGAAGTAGAACACAGATCTCTTGCTACATATTTCAACTATATAATGGAAGGAGATAATCCTATCAGCTTCATGGATGCTAAAATTAAAAGTGATGGAAGAATAGATGAGGTTCTTGCAGTAGCCGAAATGGCAAGGGAATGTCTTAACCTTATGGGTGATGACAGACCTACGATGCGAGAAGTTTTCCGAAGGTTAGAGGTCATTCAGGCTGAATCATCAATCACGCCACCAAATTCGAACATTGAACTTCCATCAGATCCATCTGATCTCTAATTCCGAGACTCCTCTCTATATGAACAATCGGAGGTGAACAAGAAAAATGTAGGCCTGGTATTATGTCATATCTTCTTTTCTTTTTTATGTTTACATTTTTCTTTCCATATTTTGTAACAAGTTGTTATTTTTTTCTTTTTCTTTCCCCTTATTTCTCAGAGGTAAGGTGTAGCCCCCTACCCGTCCATTTTACTTTTATATTCTATTTTATTTTTGTATTTCATATCATCAGTAAATGTGTGAAATAAAGATGTACCTCTGTTTTTTTGGGCGCATACGGATGTACCCTTTTTTTGGATTTTACAGATGTTGTGACGGACCGGAAAATTACGCCTTCGCGGCGCGTTGTCACAGCTGTAACTCGCCTGATGATGAAGCTACGTCCGGGCCTTAGGCGGCAAATGCACGCCCATTTGCAATTGCAAGCATGCCGTATAGCAAGACGTGACTAACTTAGCTTCCACACCGCCTCCAACTTACCCTTGTTCCGAAAGGGTTTATTAAGAAAGCTAAACTTGCTTAATACAAAAAGCGGCCCTTTGAGGCCCTAAACGATGGAATTTGGCTAAATTTCCGGTGACCATATAGATCAACATGTCTTGATCTTTGGGCCATTTCATCAAAATGGACTCCTCTTGAGCTAAATTACTTATCTCGGGTTTTCGCCTCCAGATAGGCTATAATCTTTGTAGCATAGGAAGTATGAGCATCCACTTGGCATGCAACTAAGCAAAGTATGGCCACAATCGCGTCAAGCCGGAGCCGATGATATGAGGCCAAAGTGCCGCAATCATCTCTAAATTAGATGATATGAGCGACAACGTCTTCCGGACCTAAGCAATGCGCAACTCATTGCGGCTGCCTACGCACCCTTCCCTACTCTAAAGGGATCAAGCACAGACTGTAGTTCATCACGAAGGGACAAGCAACTTATTCCAACTCGTTTGCTAGTTCGTGGCCAAACAATAATGGAAATGGCCTAGTCCGTATAGGCCGTTCCGTCGGAATGCATCCAAGTGATGCATGTTTGGTCATAATATGGCATAATGATGCCTACATCAAATGCCCTCTTCATGAGGCTACGCAACTATAAATAAGCCTTAGGCATCATTTATACTCTTCCTAGCTAAGCTATGAAGTTTACTTGGTGCATAGTTCGCATATGCACCATCAACCAACTACCCTCCCTATATATGTCTTAATGGAATTTCTGAAGTATGAAAGGGGACCAAAATATTTCATCAACTCCCCATTTTACTATTCATGGTCATTTGCCATGTATTTTCTGAATAACCGCCAAGATGGAAGTCAAGTTCACTCTGGCCGCCAACCCGATGTCCAGCCATGTTGGTCATTCACGCAACTTTGATGTCAGGGCTATGTTGGCCATCCGCTGCCAACCCGATGTCCGCCATGTTGGCCGTACACTTCCAACCCGATGTCCGCCATGTTAGCCCCCGCAACCCGAGGTCCGGCCATGTTGGCCGTCGTACCAACTGATGTCCACCATATTGGCCGGAAACATTTTCATGGTCATCTACTGACCTAATGCATCATTTAACGCAAGATTGGCTCTTGACCAATGTAACTTCCAACCAATGCCATATTGGCCTTAGCCAATATGCATATGCGATGTGCCTTACATGGCACCCGATGTATGGCCTGTGGCCAAATGCATCTCACCATGCAAAGGAAGCTTTGGATGAAGCTTCATCACAAGTAAATGACGCGTCTTTAGCATGCGCCATGCTAAAACACGGGTGTTACATTATCACACCCTTCAAAGAATTTCGTCCCCGAAATTCAAAACCAAAACTATTGTGGACAATCTCTTCAAGTTGGATTTCATGAGCAAAAGTCCCCTACCGGATGCTTTCGAACTCACGGGTTTCTTGATTGTCATGAACAACAAATTAGACCTTCGCGAGCACATGTCCCATACCACCTGCCCGGAATCCAAAAAGGTGCCCACAACAAAACCAAGAATCGCAATTGGCCAAAGCCAAGAGGATATCTCGACCGAGGTATCCCGAATGCGCATCCCATACTACGCACTCGAAGTTCCTAAAGTTTACAAAGGTTGGAAGATGTTATCGAAATGACAAAGCAAAACCTAACGCAACACTCGCGAGGACCAATCTCTAATGCCCGGTGCGGTTGGATGCAAGCCACCATCCCCACGGATTTACCGTGTTGCCACTCGTAGTGGGATGCCACGGCCAAAAACGCACACCCTTGGCCAGTGCCAACGTGTGGGGATGATCGGTCCCATTGTCTACCCACCGATCCCTGCATTTGTCTTCCGGAGGGCAGGGGGTGCCACGAGGCACGGCAAACTCACCGCACTTATACAAGCTCAACTCGATTTGCAAAGCAATCGGCCCAAATAGCTTACAAACTCTTTCCCCGCGAGAAGTTGGCCACTCTCCAACTTTAAGTTTTCCACGAGGAAAATACTCGCCAATGAGTCCACTCGCACAAGTCCCTAGAGTTTTCTCGAACTTGCTTTCGATACCATCTCGCGGACGGACGGAAAATTACGCCTTTGGAGCGTTGCCCATGGCCGTGTAACTCCCGATGCGCCATGATGATGAAGCTTCACGATCCAGGCCTTAGGAGCTAGGCAAATGCACATCCATTTGCAATTGCAAGCATGCTCGTGGAGCATGACGCGGCTAACATAGCTTCCACACCGCTCCAACTTACCCTTGTTCCGCAAAAGGGTTTATTAAGAAAGCTAAAACTTGCATACGACAAAAACGGCCTTTTGAGGCCCTAAACGGTGGAATTTGGCTAAATTCTGGTGACCATATAGATCAACATGTCTTGATCTTTGGGCCATTTCCCATCAAAATGGACTCCTCTTGAGCTAAATTACGACATTCGGGTTTTCGCCTCCCAGATAGGCTATAGCTTGCTCTTTGTAGCTTGATAGGAAGTATGAGCATCCACTGGCGGCATGCAACTAAGCCTCATCAAGTATGGCTACAATCATCTCTTGCGTCAGTCGCTGAGCAGATGATATGAGAGGCAAAGTGCCGCAATCATCTCTAAATTAGATGATATGGCGACAACGCGTCTTCGGACCGGCAATGCCGCAACTCATTGCGGCTTCCTACACGACCCTTCTCTACTCTAAAGGGATCAAGCACGGATCATAGTTCATCACTTTTAAGGACAAGCAACTTATTCCAACTCGTTTGCTGGTCCGTGGCCAAACAATAATGGAAATGGCCTAGTCCGTATAGGCCATTATTCAATGCATCCAAGTGATGCATGTTTGGTCCATAATATGGCATAATGATGCCTAAGCATCAAATGCCCTCTTGGCGAGGCTACGTAACTATAAATGAGCCTTAGAATCATTTATACTCTTCCTGCCTAAGCTATGAAGCTTACTTGGTGCATAGTTAAATATACACCATCAACCAACTACCACTCCCTATATATGTATTAATGGAATGTCTACAAGTATTAAAAGGGGACCAAAAATATTTCATCAACTCCAGCTTACTATTCATGGTTGCCATGTATTTTCTGAATAACCCGGCCAAGATGGTCACTACTTCACTACGAATGCCAACTGGAGTGTCCGGCCATGTTGGCCGCCATCTCGCTAACCCATGTCCGTCCATGTTGGCTGTCCGTCGCTTGGCCCGATGTCCGCCATGTTGGCCGTCCAGTCGCAACCTGGATGTAAGCCGTGTTGGCCTTCCGCCGCCTGGATGTCCGCCATGTTGGCCGTGGGACATTTCCAACCCGATGTCCGCCATGTTGGTCGATACTTCCAACCTGATGTCAAGCCATGTTGTACGTCAGCGCCAATGCGATGTCCGGCCATGTTGGCCATCCACGCTAACCTCGATGTCCGCCATGTTGGTCGCACACTTCCAACCCCGATGTCACTCGCCATGTTGTCGTCCAACCGCCAACCCGAAGTGTCCCGCATGTTGGTCGTCCTCGTTGCAACCCGATGTCCGCCATGTTGGCCATCCACGCCCAACTCCGATGTCCACCATGTTGTTAAGACATTCTTAACACGATGTCCCGCCATGTTGATGTCCATCAAGCCAACTTGATGTCCGGCCATGTTGGCCGTCCATTTGCCAACCCGATGTCCAGGCCATGTTGGCCGCGACATTTTCAAGGTCATCTACCCAACTTACCTAATCATCATTTGATGCAAGATTGCTCTTGCCAATGAAGCTCTAACCCGATGCCATATTGGCCTTAGCCAATATGCATATGCGATGTGCCTTACTTGGCACCAGATATGGCCCAGGGCCAAATGCATCTCACCATGCAAAGGAAGCTTTGGATGAAGCTTCATCACAAGCAAATGACGCATCTTATAGCATGCGCCATGCTAAAAACACGGGGTGTTACAGATGTACTCCTGTTTTGACCGTTAATTTGAAAAAACAGCTAAAGAAAAGTTAACCTCCATGTCAATAATTAAGTCCTGTTAAAAAGCTTGGCTTGATAGGGGTATACCCAATTTTAAGGGGAACTAGTGTCCTTACTAAGGGGAGGTTGAAAAAAGGGTGATTTTACTTTAATACCCTTGAACTAATTAAATCTTAAAAATAAACTCATTTCTTAATTTCATTAACCCTAAATTAAAAAACTAAACAACTCTTAATCTTCTCTTCTTCTTCATCTGCATCTTCCATCAACCAAAGCCATATAAAAATCTTCAACTTTGATTTTTCAAAAAAAATTGTTGACTCTACCGGCGAAAGAAGACTATAAGTGATGTTTAAACTCAAACCCATTATTGTGTTGTGTGATTTGATTGTTATATTAGGTAAAAAATCGAAAAAAAATTCAATAGTCGGCAGGTATATTTTGAAGATCTTTGCCGACTAACAAATTTTTCAACAAATTTCACGGGTATTTTTGGTGACTCTTACGACTACTAGATTTTTTAACAAATTGCTAGTAGTATTTTCAACAGCCGATAAGGTATTTTCAATAGCCGAATGTGGTATTTTTATGACCTTGATTACTAATAATTTTTTTTCTCATTGGCCATTGTTAAAAATAAATTAAGATGATCTTCATTCATGATCCGCCGACTTTTCCTACTTGGCAGCTTTGCAATCCTCTTTAAAAGTGCTTAGTGTGCTTTCATTCATTCCAAAGATTTTTCAAAAAAAAATTCATCAAAAAACTTCCCAAAGTTCAATCAAAAATTTCATTACTCAAATTCATAATTTGAGAAATTTGAATCTACTCAATTAATTAACCTAATTAGATTTTTAGTGTTAATTAAACAAGGGTATATTAGCCAATTTGAAAATATAGGTGTTGATGGTGGTTTTTAAACAAAGGGTTAAATTGTAAAACCCCAAATAACCTAATGTCACCGGTGACACATTTATTAGAACATTTAATGCATGTAGTCAGTAATTAATAGGGGGTATTTTTTCAAATTAGGGGTACAACGAACAAAACCTAATTCTCCGTACAATGGCAAATCATGCCGGCCACACCAAACGCGCCAAAGCATGCCAACCATGCTAGCCGTACCTCCGTGTCAATGGCAAATCATGGCAGCCACACCTAGCTAAAGCTAGCCGCGCCATGCCAAACGCACTCGCCTTGGCCCTAGCTATGCTAGTCACACCAAACGCGCCAACGCATGCCAACTATGCTAGCCGCATCCGTGCTAATGGAAAATCATGCCAAATGCATTTTAGCCCAAGCTAGCCGCACCTCTGCCAATGGCAAATCATGCCGCCTACACCAAACGCGCCAAAGCATGCCAACCATGCTAGCTGCACCTCCGCGTTAATGGAAAATCATGCCTCGCCACACTCTAGCCTGCTAGCCGCGACATGCCAAATGCACTCGCCTTGGCCCTAGCTATGCTAGTCACACCAAACGCCGCAAAGCATGCCAACCATGCTAGCCGCACCTCCGTGCCAATGGAAAATCATGCCAGCCACACCTAGCCAAAGCTAGCCGCACCTCTATGCCAATGGCAAATCATGCCAGCCACACCTAGCCCAAGCTAGACGCACCTCCGTGCCAATGGCAAATCATGCCAGCCACACCAAACACCAAAGCATACCAACCATGCTAGCCGTACCTCCGTGCCAATGGCAAATCATGCCAGCCACACCTAGATCAAGCTAGACGCGTCATGCCAAACACACTCGCTTGGCCCTAGCTACGCCGGTCACGCCACGCCAATCCAAACACCCTTACCTTGGATCTAGCCGCGCCATGCCATAGTAGCGCTCACACCTAGGCTTGCAAGTCATGCAACCTAGGCTAAATTGGCCACGCATGCCATTAGCACATGCCAACACGCATCGGGCTGGTAGTTTTCACACCAAGGCGTGGCCCTAATGGCTGAGCATGCTATTGGCACATGCCAACACGCCACCGGTAGCTTTTCTACTAAATCGGGGGGGTCTCTAATGGCCGAAAGCATGCCATTGGCACATGCCAACACGCTCGCTGGTAGCTTTTCTTACCAGGCCGTGGCCCTAATGGTCGAGCATGCCATTGGTACATGCCAACACGCATCGCCGTAGCTTTTCTACAAAGTCATGATCCAAGTTGGCTACGATGCCATTGGCACATGCCAACACGCACGCCGGTAGCCCAACTTGCAAGCCGTGCAACCTAGGCCAACTTGGTCGTACGTGCCATTGGCACATGCCAAAACCTACGTCGGTAGCTTAACTTGCAAACCATGCAACCTACCGCCAAGGCATTCCGCACATGCCATTAGCACATGCCACACACGCCACTAGAAGCTCTATGCATTGCCACTTACACTCAACGTACAACCTACCACCAAGGCATTCCACACATGTCATTGGCACATGCCACACACGCCACTAGCAGCCTGCACCGCCACTTGCGCGAGGTGCAACCCGCAACAAAGGCATTCCTCACATGCCACACGCGCCCCTAGAAGCGCCACATGCACTCAAGGTGCAACCAACACTCGAGACATCAACACAAACCGGGGACGCTTTCCAAGGTCTTGGTTTAACAGTCACAGCTTGCAGCGTACACTACGCTCACATTAAGAAAGCGGGAATAGGAATAAAGCGGTCAAATAAATGAGGAAATAATGGCAAAAATGTTTTCACCCATAAACACCTTGGGGTTACCACTCTCCTCCCATTATTTCACCCTTTACTCTCTTCCTTCATGAGGCTGTGTACGTTTCAATCTCGACTTGTATAAATAGGTCTTACCTATTTCCACCAGACAACAAGTCTTGGTCAGAGAAAATACAACACTCGAAAGAAAACTTTTGCAAGCTCTCCAAAAAGCTTTCATCTCTTGCAAGCTTCCTAAGCTTTTCACTTTCTCGATACAAGTCGAGACACTACTCTCCTGCACTATTCGGTCTCAACACCTTTCTTTGCTTCCTTCCCCAAATCAACCCTTCTCCTCTACTTTGTGACCGAAGCAAGTCCTGGAACGACCATTTCTTGGTTTAGCTGGGACTTAGGCAGATTGATCTCTCGAATCTAGAAAGTGCTCACGTGCAAGACATTTGTTTAGGGGTTAAACCAGGTTTCTCACTCACCTACCGAATTTACCAAAATCGGCGGAAACGATTTTTACCCATAAACAATAGGGTTAAGGGGTGACCCCTTTTACTTCAAAATGACCCTATTTTATCTTATTGGGTATACCCCAATTAATCTGGGTATACCCCAATCAAGCAAAGTTTAAAAAGACCTTTTAGCCCCTTCAATCGCTGAGTTAACCACTCACCTATTCAACTCATTTAAATCGCTGATTTAAGCTGCTACTTAACTCGGGCCTGCATAAACACCCATTTGTACATGTCACTATCTCTTTGAAACGTGGAACCCTATCATTGTCCCCCACTTTTTTAATAAGCAGAAATGGATTGGAATCGAAAACCATAATTCAAACAACCGTTTGTTAATTGAACCATGTTTTCCTTGTGTGGTGACATTGCCAGCTGTTGATGATGGTTTTTAAACAAAGGGTAAAATCGTAAAACCCCAAATAACCTAATGTCACCAAAGGATGACACATTTATTAGGACATTTAATGCATGTAGTCGATGGTTAATAGGGGTATTTTTTCAAATTAGGGTTACAAACGAACAAAACCCTAATTCCTCCGTGGCAATGGCAAGTCATGCCAACACACCTAGCCCAAGCTATCCGCACCTGCGCAATGGAAAATCATGCCAGCCACCCCAAAAACGCCGCTAAAAACATGCCAACCATGTCGGGCCGCACCTATGTGCCAATGGCAAATCATGCCAGCCACACCTAGTCCGAGCTAGCCGCGCCATGCCAAATGCGCCGCTTTGACTCTAGCTACGCTAATCACACCACGCCAAGCCAAACACACTTACCTTGGCCCTAGCCGCACCCTCGTGCCAATAACAAATCATGTCACCCACACCAAACGCGCCAAAGCATGCCAACCATGTTATCCGCACCTCCGTGCCAATGGCAAATCATGCCATTTTCACCTAGCCCAAGCTAGTCGCACCTTCGCTGGCCAATGGCAAATCATGTCAGCCATACCAAACGCGCCAAAGCATGCCAACCATGCTAGCCGCACCTCCTAGCCAATGGCAAATCATTCCAGCCCACATTTAGCCCGAGCTAACCGCGCCATGCCAAACGCACTCGACTTGGCCCCAGCAGCTACGCCACGCCAAGCCAAGCACTAGTCACGCCACGCCAAGCCAAGCACTCGCCTTGGCCCTAGCCACGCCATGCCAAGATGGCGCCAACACGTGCCTAGGCTTGCAAACCATGCAACCTAGGGCCAAGTTGGCCATGCATGCCATTGGCACATGCCAACACGCCGCCTGGTAGCTTTTCCTACCAAGGCGCGACCAAGTTGGCCACGCATGCCATTGGCACATGCCAACACGCTTTCGTAGCTTTTCCTACCAAGGCGCGACCCTGCAATGTTGGCTACGCATGCCATTGGCACATGCCAACACGCATCGCTGGTAGCTTTTCTTAGCTTTTCCTACCAAGACGCGACCCAAATTGCCACTGCCATTGCCCTAATTGCCGAACACGCCATTGGCACTTGCCACACACGCCATCAAGGTGCATTGCCACTTACACTCAACATACAAACTACTACCAAGGCATTCCGCACATGTCATTGACACATGCCACACACGCCACTAGCAGCTCTGGCATTGCCACTTGCACTCAAGGTGCAACCCGCAACAAAGGCATTCCGCACATGCCAATGGCACATCCCACACGCGCCACTAGCAAATAACGCCACTTGCACTCAAGGTGCAACCAACACTCGAGATATCAACACAACCGGGGATGCTTTCCAGGTTTTGGTTTGGCGGTCACAGCTTGCAGCTGTAGACACTACGCCACATTAAGAAAGCGTGAAAAGGAATAAAGCGGTCAAATAAATGAGGAAATAATGGTGAAAACGCCACCCATAAACACCATGCGGTTACCACCTCCTCCCATTATTTCACCCTTTACTCTTTTCCTTCATGAGGCCAGTGGTCACGTTTAATCTCGACTTGTATAAATAGGTCTTACCTTATTTCCACCGCACAACAAGTCTCTGGTCGAGAAAAATACAACACTCTCAAAAGGCAACTTTGCAAGCTCTCCAAAAGCTTTCATCTCTTGCAAGCTTCCTAAGATTTCACTTTCATACAAGTCGAGATACTACTCTCCTGCACTATTCCGGTCTCAACACCTTCTTTGCTTCCTCCCCAAATAAACCCTTCTCCTCCACTTTGTGACCGAAGCAAGTCCTGAACGGCCATTTATTGGTTTAGGCCGACTTTGTACAAATTGATCTCTTGAATCTATAAAGTGCTCACGTCAAGTGACATTTGTTTAGGGTTTAAACCAGCTTTCCCACTCACCTACCGAATTTAGCGGGAAATCGGCGGAAATGATTTTCACCTATAAACAATTGGCGACCATAGCAGGAGGATTGATCTATCGGCTACAATGTTAGACTGCCGATCTGCTCTTCACCTAAATGTCAAGATGGTAGGGGAAGGCGACTAATCCGACTCAACTCGCCAGACGACCCTTGCTACTGGGCCAGAAAAACTACACCCGAAAACTGGGGACTCGGGCCAAGATGCTACCAGCGATTGGGGACTTGCGACTCATTCCGACTCAACTCGCCGACAACCCGATTATCAGCTGTTAAAACTACACCAAAAGCCGACTCGCCAAGACGCTACCAAGAATTGGGGACTAATCAGCGACGCTACCAAAGAAAGCCGCCTTTACTTGGAGAAAGGCGTGTTTGCAAAAAACTATGAAGTGAGTAAATTTAGATTGGGCAAGATATACGATCTGTTTTTTTTTTAGGTTCTTAATAAAACCGTCATATCACCGCGTATCTTGTGCCTATTGCTAGCACACACTTTCATAAAAGTAATATTCCTTTCCCAAAACATAATCGAGTTATATTATCAGAACCATTCATCCCAGAAATAATCCAATACCATCAAAAGCTACCAGTTGTCTATCAAAACCGGTCGATCTTTAACCATACATCCAATATGTTTTTCAAAAAAAAAAAAAAAAAACCTAAATGAAAGTTTAACAGAGAAACATTCAAGGAAAATCATCCAACAGATGTCTGCTCTTCTTGGAGAAAGTCAACTTTGCATCTTCAAGATCCGCTCTCTTCATAATCAGCATCTTGGAAAGATTTTCGAGTTCTACCTCCCGTCGTGCAATCTCCACTCGCAGTAAAGGCTTTCGATCGCCGCATCTTTCGACTTCTCGATCTCAAAGCAAGGCCTTCACAAACCACGAAGCATTGAACTCCTTTCCTACACACACGCCGCGATGGTGCTCCCAATCGGCAATAATGTCTTCAAAACGGTGGCCAGTCACCTCACGCATGTCCTCAATGGAAGATAAAGCCTCTTCCACACGCTTTAACCAGCGTAAATCGACTAGTGATCTTCTTGGTTGTGGCCATATTTCCATGCTTCTCCTGCATTCTGTACAACGCCTCATACTTAGCCAAAGATGCCGAAACCGCCAACCAAAGACATGACCTAGATAAGGAACCAAGTACGGGGATCAAAAATGGCGCCTGCAACCGGCCTCACGACTCGCAAAGGGTATTCTTCCATGTCTACGGTAGCAACCATCGTGAGAATCACCCACCGTTTGAACCACATCTCAGTGCTCCGAATTGGCTAACTCCCATCTCCAAGTCACCAGAGGTGAGTCACCAAAGGCAAGTTTTCGTGTGGATCCACCCCCAGAATCATCCTCCGAACCGGATTCCTCCTGCGAACTTGAGTTAGACATTTTTCAAAAGAAGAAACGAAGAAGAAAGAAAAAGAAGCGCGAAACTCACCGAACCACTTCCCCGAAAAAAGAACCAGTCTTTGCCCAGAGGAATCACTCACTTGTCGAACTTTCTTCTTTCTCCGACTCATCACCGCTTTGAGGAGGCCTGTGCCACCGAATTCTTCGAAGGAATTGCCGCCTCCTCGGCAACGCAAGGGCAGCGAAGGCATTAACACTACTGCCCCGGAAGAAACAAGACACATGTTTTCGGAGAATTCACGTGTTTTGAGACAAACCAACAAGGAGGCGATACATACCACGGAAGAACCGAAAGACACGAGAGCTGTGGAAGGATCTTTGAAATCGCCCTAACCCGCCAAAGACGATTCTTCGTTCTCTGCCTTTGCACGGGACTTTCCGAGTCTGTGCAACTTTCGCTGGATCTCTCAACATTGATACTTCTTTAAAACTGGGGGAAGGTTTACAACGAACATTCTCCACCACGTGATTTACAAAATCCTGATCATAGTGAACTCATCGCACCAGAACTCATTATAGCCAAAAGTCGCCGGGTTACTCTTCCCTTTTGAAAGAAAGGAAGGCGATACCCGACTCAAGGGCACTAGCATTGACGGCAAAGATGCAATGAATCCTTAGAACTACCACTGGGTAAGCAAGAGGCACCCCTTGATCGAAACCCATGTGATGAGCAAGACGGCCAATATTTTAAGCAGCCTATTCGAAAGACCCCATGAAGAAAGACTCGCATATATCCAGACATGCATTTGAATAAACAAGTTTTCACCAACACTCAAGCTGCCGTCAGAAGATAAGACATGATCGGAGCAGAAGCAAAGGTGTCAATTTGAGTCACCGACCTATGGACCGGATCCAATGGGTGAAAATTTATTTCATACGACTTATCGAGAAGACTAACCAAGCTCATGCCAACTCTTGGACGCTTGTTCACCCATCGAGAACTCGGGAGCCGCCCCAACTCAAGGGGATCGAAGGCAACAGTTTAGGAGCATACTTCTCAAAGTGCTCCCATAGCCAGACTTGTAGAAAAGCAACGTGCACATATGAATCCACTTTCATGAAACCATTCGAAACTCGCATGTTCGCAACTAGGTGATCTAGATGCACGTACGTGGGAACCAAGGAATAGTTTTCCAATGGGAAGAACTTCAACTTTTGCTAACTTCACAAAGAATCACTAGCAACTCTGGTCTTATTTCTTCTTTAACCGAACCGTCATCAAAAATGTCTCTAGACAACCAGAGAGCCAAAAATGCTGCAACATGAAGATCACTCGCTTTCTCGCTTAGGTTCCACTGTCCGAAACCATTGAGATATCCACCACCGTAAAAGCACCTTTCATCCTCTTTCCATTTAGAATCCTTCAACTTCACAAAGGAGTTTTTTCGAGCGTAATCTCCCAACTTAGCTAAGGTCTTCCCGCATCTTCTCCTAACCTTCTGACAATCGGATATTAAGATTCCCGGGTTACCTAAGATTCAAGAAGAGAGCCACACTCTCCAAGGAGAAAGTTTCACCCCATCTACATATGATCGTATGGGTGTCCGAACACCATCTAGAGATGAAAGAAACCAAGCCCGGATATCCTTCCTAACTGGAGATTTATCAAGCTCGACAACATCAATAATCCGCGCTGAGTCAAGTTGGTATTTATGTGCTCCCTACTCACCATGAACTCAACCCATCTATCAAAAGAACGCAATGGGATTTGACACATCCCCGAAATCAATGTTGGAAGAAGAATATACCGCTTTATGAAGACAAACCGTATGGTGTTCTCTCGGGCGAACCGAACGTGTCTTCTTTCATCTTCACCACCGGTTAACAAAATTGGCACGAAACTCGGGTGATTCTTCCGAGCAAAGGCAGGGGTCTAGCAAAGAATTCATCATCCGTGTTTGGTTTGGAACTATGAACATCCTTCGATGAGGCGAAATTTTGTTCAGGTAACATCTTGTCGGATTTCTTCAAAACAGTTTAGTAACGAGATATCTGCACACGAAGAAAGACGAAATTATCTCCCTGACACATAATCGCACCCAACAAAAGGAAAACCTAAAAAAAAAAAAAAAAAGAGAAAAATGGAGGGGGTGTATTCTCTACGGGTTCAAAACTGCACACGATTATTTTCTTCGTGGTTCAAAATTATATACGCAGATTTTATGGGCTCAAGGCTCAAGTGCGCTCTACTTGCAGATCCTTTTCGGGTTCAAAATTATATATATGGAGCATTTTTCTACGGGTTCAAAATCGCACGCTGCAAAGATTTCCTTCAGACCGAAATTCATATATGCAATATTTCCTATGGGTTCAAGTCATATGAAGCACATATACAATATTCTTCTTCAGGGATTCATATACAAATTATTCTCTACGGGTTCAAACTCGCACACGCAAGATTTTCTTCGTGGTTCAAAATTATACACGCAATATTTTATACGGGCTCAAGTGCGTCTCGCAGATCCTTCTTCTGGTTCAAAATTATATATGGAGCACTTTCCTACGGGTTCGAATAATATATGAAGTATTTCCTGAAGTGCATATATACAATATTTTCTACAAGAAGCACGCTAAGAAATTATATGCGCAATATCATTGCAAGGATTATAAAGAAAACGCCTACTTTTAGGGTTTGCACCTACATGAAAAGGGAAACAAGAGAAGTACCGAAGACATACCTCGAAGCCGGGTTTTTCTTTGTGACTCGCCGCTAGTAGGAAAGGATGAAAGGAATAAGGTGCAAGATGATAGAAAGGGATTTATATATATGGGCGTGAAGATTCTCAAATAGGGAAGGATTTCCCTTTACCAAAAATCGTGGCGGGCTCTCAAGGACGCCAAATTCCCAATGCCGCCCAAGTTGCACCGGTCCCACCAATTGCGCCCAACTTCCCAATGTCGCCCAAGTTGCACCGGTCCCACCAATTGCGCCCAACTTCCCAATGCCTCCCAAGTTGCACTGGTCCCACCAATTGCGCCAACTTCCCAATGACCGCCCAAGTCACGCCAGCAAGCACGCTCATCTTCCCCACCTTGCGCCGGTCCCGCCTAGCAAGCACGCCAGCCTTTCCCAACTCGCAACAACTTCTCAATGCCGCCTGACCTTCCCGTCTCTCACGACGCTAACTTCCTAATTGTGCTGCCTCCCAATTTCAGTAAAATCGCGAGGCAAGGATTCCAAATCCTATTTATAAAAAGGTCGACGAGCCTCCAATCAATTCTCTTTACAGCTTTGTTGTTGATAGTTTGTCACCATCTTATGCTTACCTTGCAACAAAGCTCCTGCTCCGAAGCAAGAAGGGGACTTAATGTTGATGGTGGTTTTAAACAAAGGGTAAAATCGTAAACCCCAAATAACCTAATGTCACCAAAGGACACATTTATTAGGACATTTAATGCATGTAATCAATAATTAATAGGGGTATTTTTTCAAATTAGGATTACAACGAACAAAACCTAATTCCCCTACGTGCCAATGGCAAGTCATGCCAATGCACACCTAGCCCAAGCTAGCCGCACCTCTCCTTGTAGCTAATGTTAAATCATGCCACCACACCAAAACGCGCCAAAGCATGCTAACCATGCTGGCCGCACCTCTCGTGCTAATGGCAAATCATGCCACCCACACGCTAGCCCGAGCTAGCCGCCGCCATGCCAAATGCACTCGCTTGGCCCCTAGCTACGCTAATCACACCACGCCAAGCCAAACACACTTACCTTGGCCCTAGCCGCACCTCGTGCCAATGGAAAATCATGCCACCACACCAAACGCGCCAAAGCATGCCAACCATGTTAGCCGCACCTCGTGCCAATGGAAAATCATGCCGCCCACACCTAGCCCAAGCTAGCCGCACCTCTCGTGCCAATGGTAAATCATGCCACCACACCAAAACGCGCCAAAGCATGCCAACCATGCTAGCCGCACTCCGCGTCCAATGGCAAATCATGCCAACCACATTTAGCCCGAGCTAGATGCGCCATGCCAAACGCACTCTGCCTTGGCCCTAGCTACGCTAGTCACGTCACGCCAAGCCAAGCACTCTGCCTTGGCCCTAGCCACGCCATGCCAAGATGGCGCCCGTGCCTAGGCTTGCAAACCATGCGACCTAGGCCAAGTTGGCCGCCATCGCATTGGCACATGCCAACACGCCGGTAGCTTTTCCTACCAACGCGCGACCCAAGCTGGGCCACATGCCAACACGCTCACTGTAGCTTTTCCTACCAAGGCGCGACCTAAATTGGCCACGCATGCCATTGACACATGCCAACACGCTCGCTGGTAGCTTTTCCTACCAAAGCGCGACCCAAGTTGGCCACGCATGCCATTGGCACATGCCAACACGTTCGCTGGTAGCTTTTCCTACCAACACGCGACCCAAGTTAGCTACGCATGCAATTGGAACATGATAACACGCTCGCTAGTAGCTTTTCCTACCAAGGCGCGACCAAGTTGGCCACGCATGCCATTGGCACATGCCAACACGATCGGCCGGGTAGATTTTCCTACCAAGGCGCAACCTAAGTTGGCCACGCATGCCATTGGCACATGCCAACACGCCGGTAGCTTTTCCTACCACGGCGCAACCTGCAAGTTGGCCACGCATGCCATCGGCACATGCCAACACGCTCGCCGGTAGCTTTTCCTACCAGGCGCGACCTGTTGTCCATGCATGCCATTGGCACATGCAACCACGCCGCCGGTAGCTTTTCCTACCAAGACGCGACCCAAATTGGCCATGCATGCCATTGGCGCATGCCAACACGCTCGTTGGTAGCTTTTTAGCTTTCTACTGTCCACTAGCCCTAATGGCCGAGCATGACATTGGCACATGCCAACACGCATCGCCGGTAGCTTTTCTTACTGTGCCACGGCCCTAATGGCTCCGAACACGCCATTGGCACTTGCCACCCACTTACACTCAACATACAACCTACCACCAAGGCATTCCGCACATGCCATCAAACATGCCACACACGCCACTAGCAGCTCTCCGGCATTGCCACTTGCACTCAAGGTGCAACCCAACAAAGGCATTCCGCACATGCCACACGCGCCACTAGCAGCGCCACTTGCACTCAAGGTGCAACCAACACTCGAGATATCAACACAAACTGGGGATGCTTTCCAGGTTTTGGTTTGGCGGTCACAAAGATGCAGCAGTACACTTACGCTTACATTAATAAAGCGTGAAAAGGAATAAAGCGGTCAAATAAATGAGGAAATAATGGTGAAAACGTTTTCACCCATAAACACCATGCGGTTACCACCTCCTCCCATTATTTCACCCTTTACTCTTTTCCTTCATGAGGCCGGGTATGTTTCAATATCGACTTGTATAAATAGGTCTTACCTATTTCCACCGTGACAACAAGTCTCTGGCCATGAGAAAATACAACACTCTCGTAAAAGGCAACTTTGCAAGCTCTCCAAAAAGCTTTCATCTCTTGCAAGCTTCCTAAGCTTTCACTTTCTCGATACAAGTCGAGATACTACTCTCCCAGAATTATACTGTCTCAACACCTTTCTTTGCTTCCTCCCCAAATCAACCCTTCTCCTCCACTTTGTGACCGAAGAAAGTCTGAACGGCCATTTCTTGGTTTAGGACTGACTTGTACTGATTGATCTCTCGAATCTATAAAGTGCTCACGTGCAAGATATTTGTTTAGGGTTTAAACCAAGCTTTCCACTCACTTACCGAATTTACCATCAAATCGGGCGGAACGATTTTCACCTATAAACACCAAAGATACCAAGATCGAAACAAAATTTCAGTAAAGCAAAATCTTAACACAACGTTGTAGGCGATGGATTTTCAACGAAGGTCAAAATCGTAAAATCATGATATTGCATGTTTCAGACACGGTTTTCAAGCATCTGATAATTCATATTTTACGATCCATGGTGAATTTGTTTTCGAAAGGCCTCCACTAGCCGAGCGTTCGATACCTCGCATTTCATCATGGCCTCTATGTAGAATAACATAATCGAAGGGTCTTCGTAAGATCGAGAGCATTAACGCCAGACGCTTCTGCGATACTCACCGCTCCATGACTACATGAGAGAGACCCCCTCTATGAAGAACGATTGGGCGGTTCTCCTCGTAAGATTGAGAGCAATAACGCCTTTAGGACGTTTCGGTGACACTCATTGTTCCCCGACTATGTAGAGACCGTGGTATAGATCCAGCGTTCTCAGAAGATTGAGAAAATAACGCTCTTAACTTCGCAACACACTCGCTTTTCTCGACTATGCACCTTCTGTAATGGGTATGACGCTTTAACCGGCTAATATCCCTTATTTAATAGATTAATTTTACTATGGTCGAATCGACGATCTCATGGAATGGTAATGCTCATTTTATTATTTCGAATTCATGGTCGAATCCATGGCTGATCCTATGGATTGATAATAAACTACTACTCACCTTTATTACTCAGTGTCATGAATCATTCTCTACTGAATTTCATAAATTAGTAATAAATACTTAATTATCGGGCAGCTGGACTACCACTGAGTAAGCACCCTAAAATGGTGCAAGTGTACTCGACAATGATGCACGAACGAGCACCCAAATGCGCGAACGAGCATGCGAAAATATGGACAAATGAGGAATCCTGCATAAAATAGGAGAAGGAAAATAATAACATTAAAATAATGGAGAAGCGCCCATGGGCCGGGCCCACCGGCATGCCTTGGCCGTGGAAGGTCCCATGCGTCCTCCATTATTTTTTCTTATTGTTGGTATTTTCATGAACTCAGAAGACTCTCCATTCTAACAACTTCCCTTGTTTGAGAAAAACTCACGGTTTCTCCATATTTTCATGGTTTCTCCATATTTTGTGGTTTCATGAAAATAATAATATAAAATAGGAAAGGTGTTGTGGGACGGGCAACTTAGCCGGCCGGACATGCCCTAGCCGTGGCCGGTCCTACACCTTGCAATCCCTAATCTTTCATAATGGTTATTTCCCTCATCTCATGAAACTCCTCCGTTTGAGCAAAAATCATGGTTTCTCCATGTTTTCTCAAATATTGCTCAAACCATGAAAAAAGCCTAAAGTCAACATGGTCACATGACCGACCAGGATACTCATGAAAATATATTAAAATATTATTATTTTAATATTCATGAAATATTGATCAAACGGGCATACTTGCTTATTCGAGCAAAATCGAGAATTCCAATCAAAAATCGAACTCTTCTGAAAATCCAAGATATTGCTCAAACGCACATGAACAAATGTTGAAACTCTCAGGACTAAGATGAGGGAATTATGGAGACACGGGCATGCTCCCTTGACCGACCAAGGGAGGCTCTAAGTCTTGCAATGGGCCGGTCCCACAGTTTTCACACTTTTGACCTAATTTGCGCAATTGCTCATATTGGGTCCAAACTCTTCACAACCAACTCGGGGTTTGTAAAAATTCCCATCAGTTGTCCCATGCCCACCAAGGACCGGTCTAATGCCATCTTGGTCGGTCCCTTACTTTTCCATAATTAGGTTTTATCACCCAATGCTCAATCGAGCATTATTTCAATAAATGATGAAACCGGCATTTAATCGTCATTCCTTTACCAACCAACCGGTCAACTCATGACGCTGGTATATGCTCACTCGAGAAATTGGGCATCACATGGACGCCCATAGTCCCATGTGGTTGGTCCTCTTTTCGCTCATGACCTATTTTCAAGTAATTCATCAATTAATGAGTAATTGATCAAAAAATTAGGGTTTCAACAAACGCCTACTCTAAATTATCATTCTCGAGCAAGTTCAAACACTAAATAAATTTATGTTGATCCACGCGGATTAATTATATAATATTCGGTAATCTACCAATATTCCAATTAATATTTTATTGGGTAGTGTCACCAATAAATAAATAATTGGCCGAATTGAGCAATACTTGCTGGGTTGCTCGAATATTGATCCAACTAGCAATATTCAAAGAATTTATCACACCATTGAATTGAGCAATACTTGCTCAATTGCCTCAATTTACAATATGTTCCATTGAGCATTCGATCACTCATATTCGATTCAACAAACCGAGATTCACTATCTAAGCAGTCACAACCGACTAATAAAATACACGCCTTTCTTGCAGACTTAGCGATTCGTGAGACATCAATCACGCCACATGGGGGATATCAATTAGGGTTTTGTCCTCGCGGCCTACGGTGACGTGGATTCATCCACGATGATAATGTGAGTAAGTCGTGTAAAGGTTGAAGGAGTTAGCAAAGTAGTGGGTGGACGGTTAACCAAGTCTCTGCATGATCTGGAACTGGTTTCATCACGATCTTCCACTTTTCCACTTTTTCACTCAAGAAACCGTCACCCACTCGGACAATCAAACGCTCGCAAAGATGGCTTCTGTGAGAAGATAAGTGATTTTAAACTCAGTTATGAGTGTTTGAATCGATTTATAGCAATGGGTTTAGGTTAGAATCGCGAAACCTAAACGAAACAGTTTAGTTTCAGTAGATTCCGGCATTGAATAGTTTATGTATACTATGCCGGTTATGAGTTATGGCATTTAATATAGGATGAACGCAGTTCCGGTACTCAGTTACGTCTTAGATGTTACCATGAATACAATGTCGTTTCCAAACCCTGAAACTGAATGTTTTGTACCGGCATAAAAAAAAGTCGTTGAATAATATGCCGGTTTTTGTTATGACATTCATTAATGAAAATTAGGTGGTATGCTTGGTAGTGGACTAAAAATATACACAAATATCTTTGAATTTGTCAATTGTGCCGACATCTTTGAATTTTTCAATTGATCGGTTATGATGACCCTCGGAAGTTTATCTTCCCGGAAGAATAATTTCAATTGTCGTAATGCCCAATGATAATTATAGTCCATCTGGTTTTCCATTAAACACCAAGCCAATGTGAATGTACCTTGTCCGATGTTTGCCCCACGATGTTGAACAACGGCATATTGTATTTGTATGTCTTGTAGGTGTAATCCATCAAAACAACACCACAACATGTATTTGCCTATTGTGAAAGCAAAGGATGCGAAATGAATATTTGAAGAGGCTTGTTGTCCGGCCTTCTTTTAATGTTACGCTGGCATAGTTGTGATCCCAAACTATCTTCTCAAATTCTTGCATAAGGTCCTCCCATCCCATTCCACCCTTCTAATAGTTGCTTGTGTGCTATAAATTGTACTTACGTAAGATACGTTAGTCTTATCCTTTTCCTTGAATCCTCCGAGAATTTGTCTTGGTTTGATAAACGCTTTGCTCAATCTCTTTACATCCTAGAATTCATGATGTTTTAGCTTCGCAACTAGGGAGTGACCAACAAAATCTTTCGGATCCCGGTGGTTATGACAACCGAACCAAACCACACAGTTTCATTCCTTGTTCATGTCATTTAGATGGAATAAAAGCTTAAAGGGGCAATTATCCTTCCTCGTACGAGTCTTGTATACCATATTAGTCTTATTTGGATATACATAACCCTTTCTCTTGTGGTTATTCTTCTCCTTGTATTGCCAACTTCTCTTGCAAACCATCTCAAAATAAGTCTCTGAACCTTGGGTATTCCTCACCAACACACACATGTTCTTAAGAGCGTCTTTAGCCCAAGCGATCGCTTGCTTTGGATATTTTATTCCTTGCACACAAGGACAAAAATGGAGATTAGAAGGTTCATTACAACCAATCATTAATAAGGTCAAGATACTAGGTGAAAAGTATTGTTTGGTAAGATACCAGAGGCATTTTATAGTATTCCGAGTATCTCGACCAAGCGGCTTTGCATTTGTTGGATCAATATATGTCACCACCTAAGGATCGAATGAAAATTAGTTCCAACATAAATTAAAATCAATGTCGGAACTAGGTGTCGGCTTTATCGACATATGTCCCGGAAGGGTCGAACTAAAACAAAACTGAAGACCAAATTCTAAACCTTTTCCGGCATACATATTTTATTTAAAACCATTGCCGGAAAAGGAGATGCCAGCATGCTCGGTATCTATGGTTTCACGTCGGTACCTTATTCCGGCGTTACATATAATTAACATAAACTACCTATTTTTTGGTTTGTACCGGCATTGTAAAGTAATAATTTAACAATGCCGGTGGCTATGCCGGCATTAAGTTTAACTAGGGTTCAACGCCGGTAGTAAGAACCGGCGTTGTATTTAATTAACATTTGAATGCCGGTATTTAGCTACGGAAGGCACGGCTTCCTGTATGTTTTTCATTCAGTACCGGCATAGAAACCTTTGAATTTAACCATGTCGGTATCATATTCCGTAGAATATTCCTTGGTAGGTAAAAAGTAAATTTTTTACCGGCATAGTTTTTGGTTTGAATTGTATGCCGGTTTCAGTTTCAAATTGGGGGATATTAGGTGTCGGCATGGTCGAAGCATGAATACTATGCCGGTTTGGGAGTTGTCGGCATTGTATTCATACTACGGCTATGCCGGTACAAAGGTTTTTCAGCTGAAAAAATAGCGGGTTCAAAGAAAAAAAATCAAATTTTCAACCTCTCAGCTTTACCTGTGGTGTTGGGGATGCTTGTATGCCGAAAGTTTACTTTCTTGCATAGGTTCTTCAAAAACTCTCCATGCTCGTAAAAATCAACATTCAAGGGTGTTGGTTCCTTAAAGAGTTGTTGTCATTAGCAGAAGATTGAGGATATGATCCTTGTTGTATTTGAGCTAAAGATTCATCAGCAGCAATTCTCTCTTCACAATCATCCTCCATTTTCACCAAAAAAATTCCCTCCCAAATTTTTTTTCCCTCCTTCTACACTCACCTCACCCACCCAAAAACAAATAAAAACACTAACTTAATCTTATAACAAGTAATTATAATTTTTACTAATTAAAATTAATCATTAATTAGGATTAGTGAGGGCTAGATTAGGAATTTAAAAAAAATCGGATAAGGGGTCTCCCAGAAATGCTATTGGGACACCGGTTTTGTCTTCTACCTATATCCCCCAATTGAAATGCATATCCCCCAATCATGGGTTCTTTATAAACGAAATTGGATGGAAAACTCACAACAGGTGTAAATTTGTAAAACTGAAAAAAAAAAAAACGGGTGTATATTTGTCAATCGGTTATAATTGTAGGGCTACACCTGTTTATTTTAGGGAAAATTATGCTAAGGCCCAACTCATGGGTAACCCATAATATGAGACCCTTAATTAAAAGAAGTTTAAATCTAGGCCCGGAGTTATTAAAAGACATACATACCCTTTTATATATTGTCAAGCCCATAATTAAATAAAATTTAAATTTAGGCCCAAAATTACTAAAATATAGTCAATCACCTCCGACCACCACAGCCACCGCCAACCACCTCCGACCACCACCGCCACCAACCACCTCCGACCACCACCGTCAAATCACCTCCGACCACCACCACCAACCACCACCAACCACCTCCACCAACCACCTCCGGCCACCACCACCACCAACCACCACCGTCAAACCACTTCCGACCACCACCACCAACGTCAAACCACCTCTGACCACCACCGCCACCAACCATCTCCGACCGCCACCGCCACCAACCACCAACAACAACAACAACCACCTCTGTCGACCACCACCACCAACCGCCGCCGCCGCCGGCCACCACCACCGACCACCGCCTCCCACCAATAATATATGTATGTGGAATCTGAAATTACACATGCAACGAGCATGTGTATCCAGAAGTTACACATGCGTATGACATGTGTAACACTACACCAAATCAACGATTTGGAGACATTTATAGGTGTTGCTTTGAATTTCAGAGACACATATAAGTGTCTCAAATCGTGCGTCCGGAATGGTTTGAGACGTTTCAAGCGACACTTATAAGTGTCTCTTTATTTATTAAAGCGACGCATATAAGTGTCTCTTAATTTTATTAGCGACGTTATTAAAGCAACATATATAATAATTAAAACAACACATATAAACGTCTCAAATTATATAATTATTATTAAAAAAATAAAAAAATCACAATTGACAAATTCAGAAAATTTAATTATTATATATTCATGAAGCTGCATATCAGTAATTTATGCCTCCAACAAATGAAATCAATATCTCAAAACGCAAACTGAATTCAAGCACTAAGAAACAATTTAACATCAAACTTGAACATTTTCCTTGCACCCATACACCTTTTGGCGGAGTTTCATTCTTCTCATCAAACTTGAACATTTCCTTGCACACATACACCTTTTAGCGGAGTTTCCTTCTTCTCATCGATCTTCTTATCACTTTATGACCATAGATGCTGCAAATTTATCTTCCCTTTGGAGTGACCAACACTTAGTTCCAAGCTAAGTTAGAACCTGCAGGCTTCAGCACCAAAACACCAAGATAATATATATCACTAACAGTTTACTGATATCACTTGGCTAAGATTGCAAATCAGAACCATGTAGAGTATCATGTCATTATATACATGGTAGAATACCAAGTCACTACCAGCTATATACTAAAGAATCTACAATGCTTTGACATTACCAAGTAGAAAAGGTTTTCGTCATGCTTCTTTCAATCTGTAAAAAACTCATCAACAACCAAAATATCACTACGAAGGAGAAACAATAGAATTTTATACTCTGCTCTGGATTCAGTAAAACCCAAATATTATTTATCAAGGGGATGAAAACATAGTCTTTCATCCGGTGCAGTATTCTAGAAAGTGTAATATGATACAAGTAAGAACAAAGAAACTGCCCGCAATAACAACAAAATACTTTTTAGTCAGTGATGAACCAAGATCAGAGAATGACGAAATCCCCAACCATACGTCTCAAGTCTTATGTTATTATCCTTTAGTAGGAGCTAATGAATTGAAAAAAAAGTAAGGAACTTACAACGCCGCTGACACTGCCAAGTAGTGAAGGGCTTAAAATAGATACTTTGTAATTTCTATGAATGCCAGTAAAATACTTCAGATGTTTCATATTCAGTTACTTATTTCCGCGTTTTTGCTAGTTTGTAGATTTATGTGAAGACCACTTCATAATCCACAACTTGTTTGTGTCGAAAAACTAGGTTTCTAATTGATATTAGGTGAGTACTAAATTAAAGTCATCTGAAACAAAGAAATAAAACCTACCTTCAGTAAACTAGAAGAATCAAGACCCAGGTAGCATCAGATGCAGCAGAAAAGCCTGCGTTCTGTAAAATGAAAAGGAGATTCAAGGATGAAGGTGGACCCCTGCCATATCACGGGAAACGAATAAGGCCATCTTCTCATAAATGAAATATGTGAACAGAGTTCAGCTCCAGAGTATGCAAAGACGAAAAAATAATATACGCCCAACACAACAGAAAAAAATATATCCCCGTAACTGGACTGACATGCCTACAATATCCTTATCCAGTATTGCTACTTTATCTTTGTTGTTGGAACTTTTCATATAAAGGATCGAGAACCTCTTCTGGTATTGATACTCCAAGCCTGATAAGAAAACAATTTAGTGCTTATAGTTATGGAGAGAAAAAAGAATCTTACTCAGCCCAATTACAATGCTAATTGATGAAATGATGAAATAAATATGAAGAAAAGAAATAAAAATTAGCCACTCGCAACCCATTTCATTTACGTAAATCAAATGCAACCTACATGCAAGAATAATAAAAAATCCATTCAAAATAATGTACAACCTGCTTACTCACCATTTGGTCAAGAACATGATTATGACTTTCAACCTCGTGTATACCATATGTCCACTGTTTGAAGAAACTGAAGGCATACATAGCCACTGCAACACCTTGGTGTTTTTACGTAGTGATGAGAATCAAGATTCAACATGTAGCCATGTAGGGTCCATTTGTAAGGACTGATGACACCTGGAACCTGTTCAGCAAGAGTTAGGCTACTTGTGACAATTTTTTTATATGAGTTCAATCAGTAGGTACATGACTACTTACAAGTGACATCTACTTCCACCCTTTGAAAAATCCATCAAATCATGGAGAAAAACAAATTGGAAAATGGAAAGTGTCAAGAAGAAAAGACCTCTTTCATTTCAAGGAAACTAATCGTACAGGTAGCCGGGAGTGTGGTGATGATTCCGCTCTCAAAGCTTTGACCTGGCGCATACAAAGAACAGAAACAACCATTTACTCAAATAGTTAGTTGAAAGTCCAGTACTTCTAACGAAGTGCACCTTATCGAAATAGAAGGACTTGCTCACCTCATATTCCACCTGCCCACCCATCTCATACTCATATACTATAACGGTGGTCACACTCATCAAGTCCTCTTTTGCAAATAGATCTTGACGGCTAAAAAGAAAAGAAAACTAGCTGAGAATTATCAAACATCGTCATTCAGCAATTAAAAATAGTGTGATTTGTCCAAGCACATATACATTTCAGTCATCAGAGATTTTGAAACACAAGGCATCACTATAAACATTAGATAACAGCAAAATCATAAAAATATTAGCTTGTTATGTATATATTTACATGGCTTCTTCTGTCAAAAAAAAGTACCTTGTCCATTTCCAGTACCGAGAATCCTCAATAAAAAGCGCAGTTGAAAACCTGACAATGTCCCAATTCTTTCATTGAACCGTGATAGAAACAGATATATCTGGTCTCATGGTCTTTGACTTGGGTACCACCGTGCAAGTGTTCCTGTACTGAGATCAAGGTCTCTCCATGGTTTTGCATAACTTGAATCCACTAAAGCATAAAACAAAGAATTAATATGTGAATAAAGGAACACACGAGGACAAGACTGGTTCCTATTTTTCCCCTCACATTCATAACAAGGTATACAGATAGGGAATGCACAAACATCACAATAAGAAAAAAAGTTATCCTCCTAGATTACATCCAACAAAATTTAAAGAAAAACTTCTCAATGGACATAAGTCATAAAAACAACTAAAACCTAAGCAATTCCTCAGGATGTAAACTAATATTCAGTTGAAAATTAATATTAACCCCTATCTAAGCCCATAAACAACACAAACCAGACTCAAAATCTGCAAAGACACCATACAACCATTTTTCAGTTGAAACAAAAGCTAACAACAAAAATAAAATACGCAAACACGGAAAAGAGACATGATCAAAATTAAAAAATTTTGTAAAATTGAAACCCTAAAAATACCCATGTTATAAAACTCTATGAAATCAACAATCAAACACACAGATTGCAAGATCTATACGATACAATTTTTTATATTCTCAGCATAATAACCTCAAATCAAGATGAAAAACCAAAAAAAAAAAAAAAAACTAACAGAGAGTTTATACTTGAATCTCAGCCGTGTACTTGAATCTTCTAGGTTTTGCACTTGAATCGTCTAGGGTTTGTTCTTGAATCTTCTTCTGCAGATTCAAAATCAAGAATAAAATGAATTTCTAGGTTTTACAAATCAGAATAGTCAAAATTTGTAAAATAGATTTTATACCTGAGATTAGATTACGCAAAGTCAGAGTACTGATTTCTTAGCATTGATTTCTGGTGATTTAAGGTTTTTCTAACAAGGAAAAATAGATACGATTTTCTAGTAGGCTTAAGTGCTTTCTGCTCTGGTACTGATTCAAGGACAGATTTGTGGAAACAGATCTGATTTCTGGTTTGATTTAACTGCTTTGATTTCTGGTAAGTTAGGGTTCTTATTAGCTTTGCGAAGACCAAAAGGATAAGAAGAAACGAGAGCTAAAGGAAAGAGAAAAACTCGCGTTGGTTAACAACGAAATAAAAATGAAAATGAAAATATAATCAGAATATAAAGCTTATAACCGAAATTACCAAAACATCCTGTCGGCTAAGACACATATAACGGTATCAGAGACACATATAAGGGTAACCGAAAGTCTCTATATTAATATTAATAATTAGGAATTAAAGCGACCCATATTTTTGCTTTAAGACCTTTATAGGCGTTTTCGTGTTGGCAACTTATATATGTGTCTCAAAGCAAAAAAACAATATGTCTCAAAATTCATGATATGGTGTAGTGTAAGCAGAAGTTACACATCCATATGGCATGTGTAATGAGAAGTTACACATCAAAAAAATAGACGTAAAAAAGAAAACAGAAAACAATACATGTATTACTTTAGGATTTATTTACGATAATTTCTTAGCATGTATAACTAAAAGTTACACACGCATCTTTCTAGTGTAATTGAAAGTTACATAGGCATCTATCTGTGTGTAATTGAGAGTTACATGCAAAAATGATTTGTATTCGTGGTCAACTCCAATTCCAAAGCCGAGACCAATACCATAAATAACCAATTAGCTTTTTGTGAAGTATCTAAACCCGAAATATCACAACAAGCAATCAATTTTTATAAGTTTAAATGAACAACACATACAACAATGTACATTAAGTTTCACATATATCTCGACTAGTGTAGCTAAGCGCTTACACATGGATCTCGATTTGTAACTAAGAGTTACACATGCATATAAAATGTATGAACATAACGAAGTTCGTAAACATGTAAAATCTATGTAACTTAAGTTACACATACAATCCCAGATGTGTAACTAGAAGTTACACATCTAATTAGCATGTGTAACTTCTTGTTGCACATATGTTTCGCATATGGGTTATGTACTAAAGAGTTACACATGCATCACATGTGAATTTTTTTGACTGTAAAATTTGTTCATTTTAGCATGTGTAGAAAAGAGTTACACGTGCATCTGACTAGTGTAAAAAAACTGTGAATTATTATGTATAACATACCATATCCAGAGTGAAAATCCCTCAATCTGGGTTTTGTCATTCTTCGTGCATGAGATCGAGAGTGAATTTGGTTTGGTTTTGGCGCTGATGAATCCATCTTTAACCAACTTCCTAATGTGTTTCCCTGCACAAGACAACACAAAACCAGTAAATTCAACCAAAAATAAGCATAACGTAGATATAAACCATTAGATCCAGCATGTGCAACTAGCAGTTACATATTCGATTAGCATGTTTAACTATAAGCTACACATTCAATTAGCATGTGTAACTTGCAGATACACATGCATCTGAATTGAGTAACTAGGAGTTACACATGCATCATACTTAAATATGTCAACATAAAATCAGCAAAATTCATATCTCAATGAAAACCATGTGATGTCAACTAAGAAGACAGAAGTCAATACCTTCAAACAGTCTCAGGATCTTCATAATTCGACGATATCAAGAACACAATAATGCAACCAAATTTCTGACTGAGAGGAGGTAACCATTTACTTACTATCCAATGCACACTCTTGCATTTGCTTCTTTACTTGCATGATGTTGCCCCCCGTGATGGATTCAGTACTTATCCCATGACAAGACAAAGTCAATGCATTCGAATGAGCCTCTTGATCTTCATAATTCGACGACATCGAAAAAACACAATAATGCAACCAAATTTCTTACTGAGAGGAGGTAAACATTTACTTACTATCCAATGCACACTCCTGCATTTGCTTCTTTACTTGCATGATGTCGCCCTGTATGGATTCAGGTACCATCCCGTAACGATTCTACATAGTCTCAATCTGTCTAATCATGTGTTCCAGTTCATCACTAACTTGACTTGTTCCAATCATACCAAACACCAAAAATCCTGCCAAATGAGCTATAATTCATGTCTCATGTTTAGGTATATGGAACAAGCAAAGTATGAAATTTTTCTTTGAGCCGCTTGACTCCAAATCTAGATATGAAAACAAACAAAGCATCCTGCCAAGTGAGCTAATCAGTAATAAGAACAAGTAAGGTATGATCTCGTGAGAACAACAATTATTCCTTCTGATACAAGAAGGAACATACACTAGTGGAAAGTGGGGTTTTTTCAACCCACATCCACGACCCTCATAGACAGTCAATTAACCTTTGACCCGTCAAGGCCGTATGGGATATACAAAAAAAACGGAGTATAGATTAAGCGGATAAAACGGGTCGTATAATATTTATCACTTTATCCTTCATTCTCAACCGATGTTATGACTGATGAGCTTAGTTTTTTCAGTGGGACCCACTTTCTGTGAGGTGTTATCATCGATCTAACATAACTCCTCATCCTCACTATTTCTCTTCCTCCTCTTCCTACGCCTTATCTTCTCAATCTTCTTCTCTCCACCGCACCCCAAAACCGAAATAGAAAAAAAAAAAAAAAAAAAAAGAAATCACTTAAACCATTACTCTTAATCCCAAGATTCCCAACCCCTTTCTCCATCGTTTTCATCTCTCCACAAAATCACCAAGTTCTCTAATAAACCCAATTATAAATTTGTAACCACAGACTTGAGCAAAGAGGAAGAAATCCATTCTTCTTGAACCATTTTATTTTTTTCATCTTTGCGGTTAAGGTTATTCCTAACCGATCTTCTTCTATTTTGTTGAGAGGGTTTCTTTTTATCCAACCTATGTTCAGATAGGAAATAAAATTAGGGTTTTGATTTTGGGTTTTAATTTGTTAGGGTGTCTGTAATTTGTGTTTGTAGAGAATTTCATCGATTTTTCTTGGAGAACTTTTGGCTCGTGTTCCTTTGTTCTCTTCTTTGGGTGATCGTTTTCAAACTCGATTTCCGTTTTTTGGGTCGATTATATTTATTGGATTGAGGTACCCTTAAGTACCTCTTTTTCAATGATTTTTTTCCTTTTGACCGATCAAAAAAAAAAAAAAAAAAAAAAGATTAGAGACTACAACTACGACATGATTATTTTGTTTGTATTATTCATCACTCTTGCTTTGGGTTTAATTTTATGGCGGGTTTAATTTTATGGCATAAATTTACTGGAAGTCGGGAATAACATTTTAAACATTTTTCGAGTGATTGATTTTCTTTCATTACATTATTAACAGGCTCATTCAGCCTCCCTCCCATATCTTAAACCGGGATGGGTTCAACAATAATGGACGTAATTCGGTCTTTTGCTTCACGATTCGGTATACCGAATCCATCTCCGTATTGATATATATACTGTCCCATTCTAGCAACATTTTGGACAGTGTTGATAAATGAACTTGGGAAAACATCCCGTGAAGAAGATAGACTTGTATTCATTTTTTCCCATGAAGCACTAATCAGATGTTGCATATGCTCACGGGCAATAGACTCCGAGACGCCAGTTTCATGCATGTAACATTGTACTGATTTCGCAACATCTCCCCTTTCGAGCTCATCCTAAATTTGATTATCACATACGTCTACAAGTTAGTACTGTCGCAAGGTGAATAACTAGTAACAATTTATTACAAGTACTTAAATGTGCGCATGCGTACCTTTGAAGTTCCTAAATCGTCAGCAAGTCGAAAAAATCATGGACGACCACCGCATGAGATCAGATTGGTTGTTGGTCACGCATTCTAACGCTTCTTTTGTAATATTTTCATGTTCTCCAAGTAGGCAATACGTATGAATACTCAGTAGAGGCCCTCCTACAGTTATCCATGCGTTATCTTTATATTCTTTCAGTGTTGGTATGTATCCACTGTAGTACCATGTTGCCTCTTGCAAGTATGCATTGCATATATCTACCCACTGAAATACCATACATATGTATTGTCCCGTTAGATTCACCGACATATATTGCAATTTCGTGCAAAAAACATTTTTATCTTATTTTTTGGACTGAATTTAGCTGCTATTGATTAAAGATATGACGGTAATTACCGATTTCTTCAAGTATGGCATAACGTCTAAATTGTTGTTTCTCAAAACCTCATAGCCCATTTCGTTGACAGTGTTATAGAGAGCAAAGAAACATATCTTCATGTAATGTGGAAGGTCTTCCACTGTGTTTATATTCCACCTGTGACAAAACAAATTATTTTTGTATGGTTGAGATTATTTTGCTTGCACCTCTTTCAGTTCGTTGGAGCTTAAACTTGACAGATGAAAAGTTGAAATAAGTACCTTTGGACAGCTTCTGTAAATAGCTTGAGTTCATCCAGTGAACCATAGACATCATAAACGTCATCAACTACTGTCCCAAGATAAGCAGTTTTTGTGACCTGTCTCCTCACATTTCCGAATTTGGGTTCAGAGTTAAGCCCTACAATCCAAAGAAAACATTCTACTAATCTATTTCTAGCAAATCCCAGTGATTCATCAAGGGCCAATTCCTTCCACCACCTAATAATGAAAATGCGCATTATAATTAAACACGCGCCGCGCACCATATAGAAGTAAGAAATAAAATCACGAAGGTTTTTGTATACCTGGATGCATATTTTAGATCTTCATGGTATGTTGCTTGCACCATATTGAAGTCGAGTTTAGCAAATTCAAGCAAGGTGGGATTCATATCTTGTTTCATCTCATACACATTTATGTACTTTCGGACCTCCATTCTTGGCACTCTACACAACAAAGGAAGCTCCACAGAATGACTGATCTCCTCTTCCAAATAGATCGACATGTTACTTCTGTTTACATTTCTTTCCTTAAGGATATTCTTGAGATGTTTGCTCGTGATTTGTCGGGCTTCATTTATGATTTCTTCCCCTTCGTAAGCATAGTATGAAGCTTCATATAAACTTAACAGGCCCTCGAAGTCTTTAGCCTTTCCTTTGTTCCGATTAGTCTCTTCTACAAAGCTCTTTAAAACATCTATAATGATAACAACTTCACAAAGTTATCGGTCGCAAATTTGGAATTCAACAAAGTTGCATCAAAAGAAATCATGAAATCCAAACAGATAGAGAACGAACCTTGAGAGATTTCATAACCATGCTGCCTAAAGAGCCTAAACTTTAGTGCTTCAATAACCAGGTCGCTCTGAGAATATTGATAGTCCTTTCCGTTAATATAAATTTTGTCGAGGGCGCTCTTGATCTCAGCATGGAAATGGTAATCCAGTCCTAGCCTTTGGATGGTATCGATCAACTTCAATGAATACGGCAATCCATTGGCTGCATCAAACATGCCACTCACATTTTCCTTAAGCTTTTCAGCTCTATTACTCCAGATCTCACTCTGTCGATTAACAAAGACAATTTGCAAATAAATTAATTAACTCAAACATCTATCATATCGTATATTACACGTAAATACTGATATTTAAGTTTGATGCCTTGGGGGCTGCATAGAGTACTCGCCTTATAATCACTAGTTAAAGATTCCACAAACTCATAATTCCAAATATTTGGATGATAGTTGGCAGATCGTCTTGGCCTTGCTAACACTGGATCGGTGCTGTGGGTTGTTCGAGAACTAACAATCAGGTAACGTACATGTGAACTCCGGTGGGTTTTTGGAACAATATTTGATTGCAGTCTATGTAGTAGTAAGGCTGGTTTCAAGCTTCGGAGTTTGAGTACGATTTGGGGTTCAATGAAGAGATGATGATGCCCATGGAAAGCCATAGCTTCTCTAGATTATACTCTAAGGAGGGATTAATTATATTCCAAGTGAATGAAGTTATCCGCTAAATGGACTTGAATTATATACACTATACAGTGAAAGCCATTGATCTTCTTCTTACAGACGGACTATATTTCATTTCAAATGCCAAAATGCTTCCCATCCTTGAAAAGTAATCCCCACAACCATCCTCAATACGTGTCACAAGGTTACTGGTTATTGCATTCAGCTCCTGAGCATATTTGCTGAACTTATGAGCACCTTACATAAGTTCTATACCCAAAACTTTGACACCACTATGTGTCGAGTTTTGATTGGCTCATTCCTTTAAACATGACTCCCTGTTTTCTCTGGTGGGGTTGGTTGAGATGGGATCGACGGTGGATTGAGCTGCCACATAATGGTGCAAAAAAAAGGGGGCAAAATCCGGGGTCCCTGTAGCATCTTCGCATAAGTTCTATCCAAGAAAAGGTCAGTAAAGGCAACCCACGACATATCACTTCATCACTGCTGTGTCATGTTGTGACATATCAGAGCTTTGCAGATGGCCCGACTAAAAGCATAGTACGCCAATTGAGGTCCCAATACTCCAGAGTCTCACTACTGTTCTGGCTAGCTCTTGCGTCCACAATTTTCGTATCTTTTTGGAAGATGGTACGGATGTCTTGTTCCATTCATTTTTTAGTGAGATTAATTCTAACTAATGAAAGGCCACTGATCTCCATACACAAAAACTACTTCATTTTAAATGTGTTGCGATTTTGGCTAAAGCATATTTGCGTTAGTTATATCCACACACACAAAAACAAAAACCAAAAAATTAAGAAAAAGAAAAAACATGGTATCAATTGAGATGCAAATCACTACACCTCCATAGCTCTTTCGTCCACAGTTTTCCTATCTTATTTGGGAGACGATAGGAATGTCAGTTGTTAGTAGGTCTAGTTTGTTTCTTGTTTCATTCATTTCGTTTGTTGCGTAACTTGCTTTGGGAATTGGATTCCATATAAAATAGAACCAAATTTACTACCAAGAGAAAGACGGACCGAACTGGACTGAAGAAACTAAATGCGAACAAACTAACCCAACTAAGCCCAAACAGACTTGTTCTTTTGCTTTGCAATTTGAAATACTACGGTTAAACCTCGATAAGTAACACAAAATCGGCAAAAGACCAAAATCAATAATTTCTAAAAAGATATTTGATTTTGACATCAAGTAAATGGACAAAAATATAAAATAAATATGACGGACAGAACCAGCTTCATCATACCCATTTTCAAATTCTTTCTTATTTTTAATTTTCATCAGACGCATCCGCATCCTCGCTATTTTTTGTTTAAGCCAGATGAACTAGCCATCCTCGCTATTTTTTGTGTCCATTTCACCCATATTAATTTTTACTCACCATTTGAACCACAGTTTTAAAATATTGGACAAATGACCCATTTTCCGTTATTTATTTATCGATAAATGAATATTTATTTATCGATAAATGAATATTTATTTATTTAGACGGTATTTTCTTAATTAAGAAGTTAAAATGTATAAGAGAAGATGTACAAATTTACTCTGTGAGAGTATTGGTAATAATTCAGATCAATAATTCAATGGTCGTAGAAGAAAGATAACCAAGGATTAACTGGTGTCATTTTTAATTCACAAAATTGGTTAAAAAGACCAAAATCAATAATTCCTGGTGAAAAAGACACTTCGATTTTTATACTCTGCTTAAATGGACAAAAATATAAAATAGCCAGATGTAACCAGCTTTCATCCTACCCATTTTCAAATTCTTTCTTTATTTTTAATTTACATCAGATGCATCCAGCCATCCTCGCTATTTTTTAAGTTTAAGCCAAGATGAACGGCCATCTTTGCTATTTTTTTGTCCATTTCACCCATAATAATTTTTACTCGTCCATTTGAACCATGTTGTAAAATATTTGGACAAATGACCCATTTTCCGTTTTTAATTTACGTTATAAATGCGATGGACGCTCGAACATCTTTTAAACTATCCTAACAAAAATGATGCAATTATTGAATCTCCAACATACGAAGAAATTATTGAGTCAATAATATATGATGTGAATGATCCTGAACCAGATGATAGTAGCATCGTACCAAATATGTCATTCAAAGATGCCTTTCAAGCGATGATCACCATAAAAAATTACTTGCTACAACATGAGCAAAATATTCCAGAAATTATGCAAGCATTACATAAAATTAAGGATGCAGTGCATTTTGGTTTGGGTGGAAGAAAAAACAATCAACCATAGATGAAGAATTAACTTCACATTTTAGTTTATTTCTACTTATATTTTTATTTTTATGTAAAACTTACTAATTATGTATATTTGTTTATTCTACCAAGAGAAAGACGGACCGAACTGGACTGAAGAAACTAAATGCGAACAAACTAACCCAACTAAGCCCAAAACAGACCTGTTCTTTTGCTTTGCAATTTGAAATACTACTATTAAAACCTCGATAAGTGAACACAAAATTGGTTAAAAAGACAAAATCAATAATTCCCTAAAGGTGAAAAGATATTTAGATTTTGACATCAAGTTTAAATGGACAAAAATATAAAAATAATGTGGATGTAACCAGCTTCATCCTACCCATTTTCAAATTCTTTTCTTATTTTTAATTTTCATCGTGATGCATCCAAGCTTCATCCTCGCTATTTTTTTAATTTTTAAGCCGATGAATCCAGCTTCATCCTTGCTATTCTTTTTTGTGTCCATTTCACCCATATTAATTTTTACTCGTCCATTTGAACCATGTTTTAAAAATATTTGGACAAATGACCCATTTTCCGTTATTTATTTATCGATAAATGAATATTTATTTATCGATAAATGAATATTTATTTATTTAGACGGTATTTTCTTAATTAAGAAGTTAAAATGTATAAGAGAAGATGTACAAATTTACCTAGAGAGTATTGGTAATAATTCGTATCAATAATTCAATGGTCGTAGAAGAAAGATAACCAAGGATTAACTGGTGTCATTTTTAATTCACAAAATTGGTTAAAAAGACCAAAATCAATAATTCCCTTTGAAAAAGACGCTTAGATTTTGATATTGTTTAAATGGACAAAAATATAAAATAGCCAGGATGTAAATCGCCTTCATCCTACCCATTTTCAATTTTTTTTCTTATTTTTAATTTACATCGATGCATCCAGCTTCATCCTCGTTATTTTTTAAGTTTAAGCCAAGATGAATCCAGTTTCATCTTTCCTATTTTTTTTTGTCCATTTCACCCATAATAATTTTTACTCGTCCATTTGAACCATGTTATAAAAATATTTGGACAAATGACCCATTTTCCGTTTTTAATTTACGTTATAGAAATGTGATGGACGTCGAACATCTTTTAAACTATCCTAACGAAAATGATGCAATTATTGAATCTCCAACAGACGAAGAAATTATCGAGTCGGGCATTATATGATGTGAATGATCCCCGAATCCATATGATAGTAGCATCGCACTCAAATATGTCATTCAAAGATGCCTTTCAAGCGATGATCACCATAAAAAATTACTTGCTACAACATGAGCAAAATATTCCAAATTATGCAAGCATTACATAAAATTAAGGATGCAAGGCATTTGGTTTGGGTGGAAGAAAACAATCAACCATAGATGAAGAATTAACTTCACATTTTAGTTTATTTCTACTTATATTTTTATTTTTATGTAAAACTTACTAATTATGTATATTCGTTTATTCTCATATATAGTTTTTATATGAAATTTGGTGATTATTCATTTATATTTATATAGGGTCTTTAAGAATTCAATTTTTTTATTCATTAATACATTAAGCTTATGCTATTCATTTATCCCCTTGGCCAAATTGGGACCGTAAAAAATTATTCATTTGGCGAAGGTTTTCATTTATCGAACATTCGTTTATCGAGGTTCGACTGTACTGTGCCATTCCAACTACATTTAGTGTGCCGTTGACAAATGAACTTGGGAAAACATCCCGTGATGCACATAGACTTGTATCCACTTCTTTCCATGATGTTGGATATGTTCACTTCTTTCCAGATAGACTTGAATTAAACTCAAATCGTTGGTGGAGTATTGAGAATCGAAGAAATTCTTACACCTAATTCTACGTACTTGCCCCTTTTTAGGTTACATTTAAATTAAAAAGCTAAAAAAATATATAAAAGAATCTAATTATTAGATAATGGTAGGGCTGTAAATAATACTCAAAGATGTTCCGCTTGTCTGTATCTGCTCGAGCCTGCATGTACCCCACATGATCCGAAAGCCTGTTATAGCCTTTCTGGACCTCCCAGCCTGGTTATTTTAAATGGGTGGGCTCGGATTTTCCTTAAAATTCAATACCTGGCCTGGTATCTGCCCAAATAACCCGACCTAATTGTTAGTATGTGTTTTGGTTATTTTTTGGATGAAAATTCTTATTTTAATTTCTCTTTTATGTTTAGAATAGAAAACTAACTGACTAAGATTGTTTTAACATGTTTTTCATTCAATCTCCAAATTCTAAACATGAATTAAATTAGTAATTACAGATTTCTAAAATGACAAAAAAAACTTGAAGTCTGTTTGGCCTACTTAATATTAATAAAATGGGCTTTGGACGGGCTATGATCCTCAAAATAACTGCTTTTACCTGATCTGTCCGGCCTGATGAGAATTTCGGGTAGTTGAATATGAGCCATGTCTGGCCTTGCCTAGAATAGGAAATGGGACGAGCTAACCGGTCTGGCCCAATTTAGACCCCTAGATAACGATTGGTTTTGAATAATCAATAAAATTAAGGAATTGCACGAAATTGGACTCAACGATTTTTGGAAGTAATTACGGCATATAACATGTTTCCTTTTAGGCCAAACACCATTTCGTTTTGTGGAAATTGAATAAATACCTCTTGTTTTGATGGGCTTCACAAATAAGCCCATTCGTCCATCAAATTTCATGCAATAAATGTTTGATGGGCTTCACCAAATATCATACAATATACCTTTGTCCATTTATAAGCCCATTTGGGTCCATCAACCATTTTTGTTCTTTACATATTTACCCTTTTCCTTTTGTTCTTGCTTCTCGCTTGAAGCCTATGTTGAACAAGTTTATCTCTCATAATCAAAATTTGTTTGTTTCAGGCAGACCCATATTTGATTTCGTTCTGATCACCAATGAGTTATTTCATTCTATGAAACTTAAGAAGGATGGCCAGGGGTGGATGACTCTCAAAACTAATTTTGAGAAAGCATATGATAACATGAGTTGGAGCTTTATTCTTATTGTTCTTGCAGCTCTTGGTTTTAGTAATCAATGGATATTACTTGGGTATCACAATGTATATCTTTTATCTCCTATCGAGTTGTTGGTTAATGGTGCTCCAAGTGAGTCTTTTACTCCTTGTTAGCTCATCATCAGGAACGTGATATTCACGGGTCTTGTATTTTAGGAAACCGTGTTTTAGTTAGGAAATACTTCTTCCTTGCTGTTCAAGGAAATCTCCCTATATATATTTGTATCTTGTATAACAAACGTGTGTGCAATAATATTATTGAGAAGTTAAACATTCTGTTAAAGTCTCGTTATTTCTCTTCTCTTCTTCTAACTTATTCTAAACCAAAGTTACCCTAAATCTAAGTAGTTTCGACTTGGTATCAGCTAGGTTTAGGTCCTCTTCAAACCCTATTTTATCAATTCTCAAAACCAAACTATGTCTACTGAAGCTTCTACAACTCAAGCAATCATTGATTCAACCTCTTCTTCTCTACTTTCAACAATGGCCTCTCGCCTAATACTCTCAACCACATCATATCATCACCGTTAAATTATATGAAAATAACTATTCTTTGTGGCGAGCTCCGCCTTTTTTGCCGTATCTTCAAGGTTATGATATTGATGGTTATGTTACACGGTACGAAACCCCGCCTAAGACCTCCTCGTTGATAATGCAAACTCCTACTCCGCGTTTCTTTCATGGATAAAATAGATAAAATCCTCGGTAAGTTGGTTGTTTTCTTCTTACACCCGCTGCTTTCCGTCATGTTCACCGTCTTACAACTTCAAAAGCAATATGGGACTCTCTTGAAGCTCTATATGCCTCTAAATCTAATGCTCAAATTCATCATCTTCACTGTGAGCTACGTGCTCTTAAGAAAGGTTCAAAGACCATGCGCGAATATATCAATTATGCTCGAGATTTGGTGGATACTCTTGCACTGCCAATACAATCTTCTGATAAGGAATTTCGTCACTGTCTTCTTGCTGGCCTTGACAGTTCCTACGATGCTATTGTTACATCCTTGACTACCACGATGGGTTCTTTAACTATGGAAGATTTTCTTACTTTTCTTCTAACTTTTGAGTTACGTATGGAGCATCAGGACAAAGCATTGCATACTCAACCTGTTGCTAATATTGCTGCTCCATCCCGTGGTGCTTATTCAAGTTCCTCCCGCCACTGGAAGTTGCGCCCCGGCTCAAATCCCGTTTAATAATACTCATCACCTCTACCAACAAAGGCAACAACTTTTGCTCGCCCAATAGTGCACCAATCTTTGCTCGGCCCAACTCTCCATGCACAACACTCAACAAAGACTCGTCCAAGGTTCCCGAATAGCAACAATCGCTTCTTCAACTTTTCAACCCCAACGCAACCGTTTGAACTCAAGTGTCAACTATGTGATCGTCCAATCATGAAGCTACCGATTGTTGGAATAGATTTGATCGAAGTTTTCGACCTCCGCACCGTCAACCACCAGCCTTCCACACCGCGTGCATATACCGCTCAAACTGGATTATTGCAAACGCTCCTTGACTCGATGGTGGTGCTACCGATCATATAACCAATGATCTTTCTCGCCTTTCGCCTAACCGAGTATACTGGCCCGATCAAATACGATGGGTAATGGTTCTTCATACCAATTTCTAGTGTTGGTTCATCTATTTTGGGGACTCCCAATCGTAAGTCATAACCTTCGTAATGTTCTTTTTGCACCCAAAATCTCTCATAATCTCTTTCCGTTTCTCGTTTTACTACCGATAATGATGTCTTATTTGAATTTCATCCAAATTTTTGTCTTGTGAAGGATCGATGTACCGGGAAGGTCCTTCTTCGTGGCAGTAGAAAGGGTGGTCTTTATCAACTCGATGTCTCGTCTAAATTTCCTAAAGTTTGCATCGGGGAACGTGCTAGTTTCCAAGACTGGCATGCTAGAATGGGGCATCCAATGATGCGCACAGTTCGCAAAGTTATTTCTCGCTTTTCTTTCCTCGTTTCAAACCAAACTATTAGTTTTTGCTCATCTTGTCATGAGCATAGGAGTCATAAGTTACCTTTTAAATCCAAGATAACCTTGTTTATTTGAATCCATTAGATTTAATTGTCTCGGATGTATGGGGACCTCTCATATTTTATCTAATGAAGGTTACAAATATTATGTCATATTTATTGACGCGTATAGTCGTTTTACTTGGATGTTTCCTATGTCTCGAAATCCGATGTTTTCTACTATATTCTTTTTGTTTCAAAACATGTTGAAAATCTTTTAATCGAAAGATAAAAAATTTTCAATGACAATGCTGCTAAGTATCGAAACTTACTCCGCATCTCCGGAAACTTATAGTTTTTCATCGTTTTTCATGCCCACATACCTCAAGCAAAATGGTTTGGTTGAACGTCGTCATCGTCATATTCGTGAAACCGGTCTTACAATCCTAAATATGGCTTCTATGCCGTCTTCATATTGGTATGATTCATTTTACACCGCTTGTTATTTAATGAATCGTGTCCCTTCGACTTCCGTTAATAATTTTTCTCCATATGAAGTTCTTTTTGGTATTCCACCCGATTACACTTTGCTTCGTGTATTTGGTTGTTTGTGTTTTCCTTATCTATGTCCGTATAGGTCTCACAAAATGGAACCTCTTTCCTCTCCTTGTGTTTTTATTTGTTATAGTCCATCTCATAAGGGTTATAAGTGTCTTCATATCTCAAAGGGTCGAATATACGTTATTTGTCATGTTGTTTTTGATGAGACCACCTTTCCCTTTGCGTCCACATTATCACCTTTCCCGGCGTCGACTCCTTCACAGGTAACTCCATCTTCCCCTTTCTCTCGTTTCTTTACCTTTGGTTTCGTGTAATGGAACTTACGTGAATTTGGTCCTATCACCTCGGTATAGCTCTCGGCGTTGACGTCTTCACCTCGCCTATTGCCTTCTTCATCTCCACTACTGCGAGTCGTCAATCTCACAACCTTCCAACGTGTCGGGCCACCACCCTCCTCGGTCAACATCCCATATGTTCCCTATTAATAATGCGGCTCCCCTTCTACCACCTGCTACTAATGATTGGTCTTACCACCTCCGTCCCTCACCACCGTCGGTCCTCAAAGACTCTCATCTCCCTACTGAGACTTCAAAGATTGTCTTCGGTGCTCATTCTTCGTGTCTTGTGATGTCCTAAGTTCTACACATACTTAGGACTCAGTACTTCATCTTCCGATGTACTACCGATCGTTTCAACACATCCAATGGTGACACGAGCTAAGGATGGTATCTTTAAACCCAACTCTAAATATGCACTGGTATGTGATTCACTTTATGAACCTACTTGTATTTCTCAAGCGCATAAAGATCCATACTGGCGTGTCTCATCCGATGATGAGATAAATGCATTGATTCGAAATGGTACGTGGTCACTTGTACCATATGATCCATCTATGAATGTTATTGGATGTAAATGGGTTTTTCGTATCAAGCGAAATCCTGATGGTACAATTGCACGTCGTAAATCTCGCTTAGTTGCCAAAGGTTACAATCAACAAGAAGGGATTGATTACTCTGAAACGTTTAGTCCGGTCGTTAAACCATGTACTATACGTATTATTCTTACATTGGCTTTATCTTCCAATTGGCCTATTCATCAACTTGATATACAGAATGCTTTCTTACATGGAGAACTTCAAGAAGAGGTGTACATGAAAAAGCCTCCACGAGCTATGTGGATTCTCGCTTCCCTACGCATGTTTGCAAATTACATCGTTCTCTTTATGGTCTTAAACAAGCTCCTCGTGCGTGGTATCCACGGACTCAAGTACTTTTTACCGTAAATTGGGTTTTTATTACTTGAGTGTGACTTGTCATTGTTTATCTACAATGGAACTTATGGTACTATTTACTTGTTAGTCTTCGTGGATGACATTATCGCACGGGTCCAACTCGCAGGTATTGCTTCTATTCTCACTCGTTTACAACAAGAATTTGCAATTAAAGATCTTGGTTCTCTGTCTTATTTTTCTTGGAATTGAAGCGACTACTTATTCTTCGGGTTTATTTCTTTCTCAACAACGTTATGCTTATGATCTTCTTATTCGGGCTAAAATGGATGGTGTCAAACCAATTAGTACTCCACTTAGTACTTCTGGTGATATTTCTTCTGATCGTAGTACTTTGTTAACTGATGCTACTGAATATCGTAGTATTGTTGGAGCATTGCAATATTTAACGTTTACTCGTCCAGGATCTTGCATTTCTTTGTTAATAAAGTTTGCCAATTTATGCATGCTCCTACCGAGTTTCACTGAGTCTAGTTAAGCGTATTCTTCGTTATCTCAAGAGTACAAGTACTTTTGGTATACTTCTTTACTGCCTCCTTCTCTTCACTGTCTTCGGTCGCATATACGGATTTCCGATTGGGATGGTTCTCTTGATGATCGTCGTTCTACTAGTGGATATTATGTTTACATAGGTGGAAATATTGTCTCTTGGAGTGCTAGGAAACAAAAAAACAAGATCTCGTTCTAGTAAAGGAATATCGGGGTCTTGCTATTGCTCTTCTTGAAATTATGTGGATTCGATCCTCATTTCGGAGCTTCGTATTTCTACACGTTCTCCTCCTATATTATGGTGTGACAACCTTGTGCAACTTATCTCACTAATTAATCCTATATTTCATGCCCTGGACAAAGCATATAGAAATCGACTACCATTTTGTTCGTGATCAAGTTGCTTCCAAACTTCTTGATGTTCGTTTTATATCATCTAAAGATCAAGTTGCAGATATATTCACAAAACCACTCTCTAGAGATCGGTTTTCTCTTTTAAGGTTCAAGCTAACGGTTCAAGATCACCCGTTGCGCTTGCTGAGGGTGTTAGCTCATCATCGGGACGTGACATTCACGGGTCTTGTATTTTAGGAAACCGTGTTTTAGCTTAGGAAATACTTCTTCCTTGCCTGCTTCAAGGAAATCTCCTATATATATTTGTATCTTGTATAACAAACGTGTGTAACAATATTATTGAGAAGTTAAACATTCGTTAAAGTCTCATTGTTTCTCTTCTCTTCTTCTAACTTATTCTAAACCAAAGTACCCTAAATCTAAGTAGTTTCCGATTTCTCCTACTAAAATCTTCTCATTGGGGATCCATTATCTTCCTACTTGTTCATCATTGCTTTAGAAGTTTTATTTAGACTTATTAACAAAGGTATCTCAGATCATTTTATTCATGGTTTTCACGATATCCACACACTTCCACTTCACATATAGCTTTTATGGTGACGATAGTATGATTTTCCTACAAGCTAATCTCAAGACTGTGCAAGGGATTACTGGGATTCTGAGTACTTATTGTGATTAGGCTGGACAAGTGATAAATGCAGTTAAGACTTGTATTATTTTCTCTCACAACCTACATAAAAGACTCTTCAAACTATTGGCTAGAGGACTTAGGATAAAGATTCTAGGATCCCCTAGTAAGTATCTAGGTTGTCACATCCAATGGAGAAGGTCTAAGAAGGATTATTTGAATGATCTCTTAGTTAAGATGACAAACAAACTTCAAGGCTGGAAAAATAAGGCTTTGAATTTTGCTGGTAGGGATGTGATGATCAAGGTTGTTTTGGATCCAGCTCTTAATTATCTCATGACTACAGTTAGAATACCGAAAGGCAATCTGCAAAGTATTGACAAAATTAAAAGATCTTTCTTTTAGAAAGACCAACAAGGGGGTTATAAAGTGCACTCAATTTGGTTGAAAGGATTGGGGATCAGAGACTTTGAACTTTACAATCTGGCATTTTTATCCAAGAAAGCAGGACGATTAATTACAAATCCTCACCATCTGGTTAAAAATGCTAAACTTATGGTTTCTAAGTATGCTATCTCAGATTCTATTTGGGATTGTCATCCTCCTAAGAATTGCATTATTCGATATCCTTTCGTCAGATGTAGTGGATGAAGTTAAAGTTATTCCTATCAATGTGCTTACTCCCAAAGAGGATAAATTATTATGGTGTGAAGATTTCAGTTAAAGGTGTTCTTTAAAAAAATACACGTTTGTATGGTAAAAATTTTTCTACCCCAAACACGAATTTGTATGATGTTCTTGCTGGAAATCGATCACTACTTCGATTTTCAATTAAACAGAGTAGAGGTACCTGCAAAAAAAAACCCCGATGCCTAAGTTAGCAAGAGAGTTTTCACAGATATTTTTGGTATGGAAGATTGCTTACCTTTTTGGTTGTCAAACCATCCATTTATAGGTTACCGATTTCCGTTTTAGATGGCAGCATGAATTGCGTGAATGGTCCCGCATGCCACCGCTATAGCCGGCCTCGCATGCCTCTCTGTAGTAATCAGTCCCGCATGCCTCCTGGCCATAATTCTCCGCATGCCTCGCATGGTTGCATGGCTCGCATTGATCCTCCGTATGGCTCCCGTATTTTCCCAAAACTTCCATTATGGTTAAAGGAATTACAATGGGGGTGTGGATAACCAAAGGTGTAAGAGAAGTGGGTAATCATCCTGGCATAAATATCCTTTGAGTAATAGATCTGGGGCGTAATATCCATGGGCTACTGGATTAAGTCGCACCGAGTTACACCGAACTGGGCCCCATCGCTGATCGTCAACGATTAATCGCCGATTACTGATAAAGTTTGATTAACCACCGCCACCCGCCGATTAATCGTCGCTGCTGTCACGCGCAACTGCTACTACACGGTTACCGGAGATCGACGCCGACGTCACCATGACGTCATCCGCAAAGCACGTCGAGCGCCGCATAACGTAAGTTTATCGGCATTACGATGTGGGACTGCATATTCTCCGGATATGCTAACGACGTTAATCTGCGACAAGATATTCTATCTGATCGATGATCTAGCCGACATCACGCTCGATGTCATTGTCCGGCCATTCTGGCGACCATGCTCATGCCGGACGACGTGTCGGTCTCGGATTGGTCCTGCGATGACGTGGCAAGGCCGACATGTTATTCTCGATGACGTGGCGACTTCAGTCGGTCTCCCTGCTCGACGTGGCCGCCTTATGCTGACGTCACATGCCGACGTGTCACATCCATGCCGCTGGCAGTGCTGTCCGCATACGGACAGCTGCCACTGGACGAATTGGTGACATTGCGCTCTAATGGAAACTTCTAGCCCAAGTTGGAGTTGATGCTTATGGGCTTATGAATTGCTAGTGAGGCCTAGCTTAGTTTTTTTTTTTGCACATGGGATTGTACATGGGGTGTTTGTTGTGCCTAGTTAGCCATACTTGGGTAAACAAGGGAAGCACCTTAGCCCAATGAACCCTCCTTGGTTAATAGTAGGAGCTTTGTAGGCCTAGGTTAGCCCATTTATTTGTGAAGAATATCGTGTACAAACATCGCCTCTCTTAACTAAAAATACAACGGATGATAACGAACGGATAGTTAGCTCGCCACAAGGTTATTAAAAGTTGGGGCGATATCCGTTATCCGTTAATTTCCTAGCGAAAATAAAAATTCAAAACGTTACCGTTACATTGGATTTACCTGGATAACGATATTTTTCCGTTACCATCCGCTCCATTCATCACCACCAACCATTCCCGAGCTCCATCGATGATCTTCATCAAGTCTACCACTGATACTAGCGCAACGCACTCCCGCACCATAACAACACCCGCTAAACTCTTTTTTTTTTTTGGCTAAAGCTCGCATCTCTCGTTCGTCCACAATGGCAAGAGAAAACCATCATATCTTCCCCTACTTAACGCCGCAACACTTTCACCAAGCATCAATCATTGTAGCAACTACGAACTCAACCCTCCATGATATCAACAAAGTAGTAACCACCTTATCATGCTCTTTTCCCGATTTTAACGTGTCCACCACAACATAAACTTCTTTCTGTCCTTTGTTCGTAGGTGATAACCCTAACCCTGCCAGCCTCAAAACAAATTGCATCGCTCTAACGAGGCGTAAATCATCTAGGGCAAAAATTTTGTCCGATTCATCTTTGAATAACAAATGTTACATCGTCGCCTTCTTCACGATCCTTTACTTCACAAACGACAAAGCCTACCCGTAACCAAACCTAACTAATGAATTGAATGAGATTCATTCGATGAATACTTCACGATCCTTTACTTCACAACGACAATAAACACTTAACCAAACCTAATCTTAATGAATTGAATGAGATCATTCGACGAATACACCCTGTGTGTAAGAGTTTACATCGTGCGCTACGCACGTTTCTCCTGATAATCTTAACTAAACCTAACGGAAATACACAGCCCACTACCGTTACATGCTAAGAAGGATTATCCATAACTTACTCCAGACTGGATATCCGTTTACCGCTATGCTCGATGGTAGCAAGAATCTAACGGATTATCTAGATCGATCCTGATAATCCGTGATCCATCGACAATTTACTCTTAACCCATAACCTCGTTATGGGTTAACAAGTTCTCGGGTTCCCCCTCCGAATTTGCATTTTCCTCGAGTGTTACATAACCGCCCCGAACATGTTGTTCTGAGTGTTATGCAACTCGCCTCAAATGCGTTGATTGCGCTGGAGTGTTGAGTATATCTCGGCCCCTAAATGGCCGAGGTGACATATAACTCGCCCCCCATTATGTTTTGTGCCATGCCAAGTTCGCACAGGTGCACTCTCATGTACTTGCTCACAAGCAAAGGAAACGAAAAGTTTGAAGTTTTTCGCTATCTTGAATGCCCACAAGTAGGGGCCAATCCCTATTCAAGATGCGCGCAGAGTTTGAGATGTGTACATTTTCACGTGCCCGGACAAAGATGAAAATGTTCACCACATTTGTTGTTGCCCCGTACGATGGGGATAAAATTGAGATAGGGTAAAAATGCTCTAATTGTGCACTCACCCTATCTCGCGAAGTGTCGAGACGTTGTCGACAAAGAACTCGAAAGTTATATTGAAATCAAGATACCGATCATGTGGATTTGATCATCCATAGCACTTATAATTAACACGAACAATTTTGATAAAGTATGGAATACCAAAATAATGATGAATTAAATTTCTCGAATAGAAATAACAAGATAAATACCTACCGCTTCGACAACAACTCGCCATTAAAACTTGACGTGGAAAAACCCAATGATAAAAACCATCATAAAGGAAAAAGAGTGCAACACAGAGATTTGAAACTACTTCTAATTATAGAACTTCTCAAGTGGAACAAATTCCACTGCCTATGGCTTTGAATCCTCAGCTCCATCGAGGTTCCTGCTATAGGATCCACGAGACTGCCTATCGACTATGTATGGACCTTCCCGTCGTCCGAGTATCCCTACGCTTGGTTCCATTGTGGTCGTCGGGTTTTCTTCAAGACACATTCCCCGGCTTGAATGACCGTTCTCTCGACTTACGATCATATCTCGCCTTGATTGCCCGCTGGTATCGATCAACCGTCGTAAGGTTGTTTCTCTTGTTCTTCTAAGAATCCCCTTGTCTAAAGCCGTGATGTCTCGTTTTTCCTGCATTTGACAAAGACGAAGTTTTGGTTGTCTTGAGATGTATCTCGGGCTTGGTAAGGATCGCTTTGTCCCATAAGCCGTTGTAAATGGTAAAATCTAGTGGATCTTTTGGGGCTGTTCGATAGGACCACAAGACTCCGGAATTCTTCGCCCACTTTTCCTTCGCTTTCTCCACCCATTTCTTGAGATTGTCCAGTAATAACGCGATTGGTCGCTTCTACCGCCTGTCACCAAAGGTTCGAGCATAGTAAGGAGATGATAAATCACATAATGTTTAGGCTCTTGCAAAAATCTTTGATCACTCCCCAATCGAACCGTTTCCCATTGTCTCGATATCGCCCTCGGATTCCAAATCTCGCATACGATATATCTCCCTATGAACCTTTTCACATCATATCTCGGTAACGTGTACTGCCACCGTTTCGACCCATTTGGTGAAATAATCAAGATGTACTAGTACGAATTTAACGCCTCCAAGAGCTTTGGGAAGTGGTCCGACGATGTCTAGTCCCCTACATTGAGAAATCTACCAAGGACTAAAAACTGATGCAATTCTTTGGCAGGCCTTTTGAATTGAACGTGTTTTTGGCATGGTACGCATTTATGTGCGTATTCTTTAAGATCTTTCTCGCATGTATGGCCGTGCAATCCCGGGTCGCATCCCGTGGCGCGAGACCGAGCCCACCAGAATGGTTGCCACATATTCTTTCATGAGCCTCTCAAGATTCGTTGTCCTTCATCTACGATATGCATCGCAAAAAATGGCTTTAAAGTTACAGTTTGCGGTATAACAGCTCCCCTTCGATCATTGAATATATCCATGAATTCCTTTTTTCACCTTAGCAGCCTAGTTTCTCATCTTCTTGTAGTTCGCCGGTTGCATATTGGATGTAAGGTTGACGCTACCCGCAATGTTTTCAACATGATTGCCCGAATTATCTGCCACCTGGACTCAAGCCAACATCCATATTGCCGTCCATGCCTCGCAGATCTCCCCGTCGATGTAGCCGCCCTCTCGCCTCCACTAGCGTGTTCGAGAGCCGTAACAAAGTGGCTTGCCTGAGATGCTAGGTAACTCTTTGGAAATCTAATACAACGAAATTGTGGTATCATTTTCGATCGCGAAGAAGATATGCTAAAGCATCTCACGCTGCTGTTTCCAACCGCTACCGTCGCCCAATAGAAAATCTACCGAACTCATTTGCCAACTCTCTCATATGATCCAAATACAAGGCCATTCTCTTCCTTGGCTCGTAGGTCCCCGAAACCGGTTAACTACTAGCATGGAATCGGGCCACCACCACGCTCGCCGCATCTAACCGTTTGACAACTTTTAAAACCGATAATTGGAGCTTCATATTCAACTTCATTGTTTGATGCTTGGAATCCCAAATTTACCCGCTTCTCAACTTTAACCTTTCTGGAGTAAGGATGATGCATCCAACTCCAGCACCACCAAAGTTTGATGGTCCATCAGTAAATATGGTCCATTATGGTTCTAGTGTATCAATGTCCATTGCGGACTCGCCCCCAGTCTGATCAGTGACTGGCTCTATGGGTTAACCGCTTCTCTTCTTCGCCAGCAACCGTTTCTATATCGTCCACAGGAAATCCGCTTAGCAAAATGCCTCTTGGCGTGTCCTTCTCTCGTAGCTTTGTTTCAGACTTGATCTCATACGCCCGTAAAATTTGACCATATGGCTAGTCGACCAGATGTAGTTTTACAAGTGGTAAGTATGGGTTTGATTCTGACTTGGGAAGTTGTTGATTTTAGGACTTACTTAAATAAAATACTAGAACTAGCAAAAATATGTAAAAGATTTTAACAAAGTTGAGAGATACCGGACTAAGATTCCACCATAAAATTCATTCATGCGACCATACATTTATTCCGCATAATTATAGCTCAAATAATAATAAAATATTGACTATATGTTTTGCCAAGGTAGATTTTTGAAAAGCAACGATCAGATATCTAAAACATGGGATAATAAAAGACTTAACCTAAGTATAAACCATCAATTGAAATCACAACCATTCAATAAAACCATAACACAATTAACAATCCATGCAAAAAGTCATGAAAGAATTAAATATAATTACCACACGCATGAAATATGGCTTCCTCCGTCATCCCAAGTTGGGGTTTAGCTCCTCTTGTTATTCATGTGCTCGAAATAATTGTTCATAGCTCAAATAGGTGAAAAACAAGAGAAAACTAATAAAGTAGATGGGCTTCAACGTCAGACATGCTACAAAACATCACATGTAATAGAATAAGACCGCTCTTTAAACGATACTTAGGTTCTGTTGTTGAATAGCGATAGTTTTCTACGACCGTTCTCTGTGTGTCTTATGTTCTTCGTTTTCTAGGGTTCTTGAGAACGACACTTTTGTGGTGTCGTCTGCAACTCTTCTTCTTCTTCTTCCTGCTACTGCTACAACTCCTCTTCAGCCTTTTCTTCTTCCCAGTAGCGTACCCAAACTCTCGACTGCCTTGCCGGAATTCTCACAACTCGTATTTATATGTAACAGACCTCAAAAATATCTCAAAGATCCTCACACCCCTCCCATCAGTAATCGCAAGTTCTTGACTAGGGAGATGAAAAAACATCGACTAAGTCAAGAAAAATTTGTTTCAGACTATGACAAGAATAAGATTCCAAATGCAAACACCGAAAAAATGAATTCCTGACAATTGATGGTATGAGAGATGGAGATGGACAGGTTAACAGAGGAATTGGATGAAAAAAGAAACAAGAGAAACATGAGAAAATAATTTGGGGTTCAAGCTGAAGATGAGGATGATGAAATAGTGCCACTTATTTAATTAATGTATCAGCTTTTTATTTTAATGAATATGTAGTAGTTTGGTTATGGTGAATGAAATTTTTCTGGTTTTTCCATTACAAATTTGTCTACTTTTTTCATTACATTAAAACTTAACTATTTTTTTTTTCATTACATTAAAACTTAAACTATTTTTTTTTTTCATGAAAACATTAGTAATCCTAACATCCCATACGAGTTATTAAAAACTCCTTAAGAATTTGGTAATGCGCTTCGTATTCGAAATCTTTCGCTTCCATCTTCGCCACTGCCTCGAGTTCGTATTCCCACCCAAACATTGGTCTCACCTCTAAGACGGTATCGAGTGACAATCCTTTTCATAGCTATAAAATCCACAAGCTCTTTTTTGATATCCATGAATCGGCAAAACAAATAAGCACGATCCCGGTTATGAGGATTACCTATCTCTGTGCTGAAGGCATCATGAATTTTACCCAAATAACTCATACTAGGTAAACCGTTCATCCGTCGTTCTTCACCTTTCTTCGGGTAGTATATTACATAGTTTCCACAAAGAGATAAATCTTCACCTTTAACCAGAAATTAGAGAAGTTTTTTGTAGAGAAGTGATGTGTGAGTTTGAAACGGATGAAATGAAGGATTTATAATAAGCCTAATCCTGTCCATTGGTAGCAAAACACTGTCCATTGACACAACCCTAATTACTCATTTCTCTTTTACTAATTCTTTTCCACTCCTTACTGCCTCCTATGCCCTCCCTGTTCCGATTCTCATTTCCTCATTTACTTGGCGTGGTGGATATGGGTTTTCACGATAGTCACCGTTACCTAGACCGACCACTTCAATCACCACCGGTCTCCACCAACAAAACAGGTGGTTGATTCCCTATAGTTTTGACTAAAAAATTAAAAGTATTTTGTTTTCTCATGATCTTTTCTTTTTAGTATTTTTTTAGATTTAGTCATCAATCAAGAGAGAAAATGACCGAAGAATGAAAGTATGCTAACTCTCTATGGTGCATGAGAATATTTCTATTCTTTTGGAATGCAAGTATGCAAAATCAAGCTTTGACGAGGTTTCAAAAGGAAAATGTTTATTTATTGGTATTCTCCGTAGGTTTATTGACGAGAACGTTTATCCTAAATTTCCATCAATAATGCCTCGCCTGAAAGTTCCTATATTTTTTTTTGGAGTTGAAACATTTTTGAATCATTGTATCCAGTGGCGGAGCCAAGTTTTAACATTGAGGGGGCTAAAAAATTATTTTTATAAATTTGGGTGGACTAAATTATGGATGTTTTAGAAAGAATAAGTAATTGGGGGATATGGAAATTAATTGGGGGATATAGCTACAGGACAAAAAAAGGTGTCCCAATAGCAATTCAGGGTGACCCCCTATGTAATTATTTTTTTAATTCCTAATCTAGCCCCACTAATCAGGATTATTGATTAATTAAATTAGTAAAATGTTAAGTATTTGGGGGATAAATTAGTGTGTATTTATTTTTATTTGAATTTGTGTGGGTTAGTTGAGAGTAGAAGGAGGGAAAATGGTTTTTGAGTGGATTTTTTTTTTGAAAATGGAAGATGATTGTGATGAGAGAATTGCTGCTAAGAGGTTGGAAATTTGATTTTTTTTCTTTGAATCCACCATTGTTGCAAACAAAAGCTTTGGTGCCAAAAGATGGTATTCAACCAAAAACCCATGCCGCATTTGCCGGAATTTTCATAAATTGTTTGCCACTATCCTGGGGTTTTCGTTGTTAAAATTTTTCGTGGTTTTGATCTTCAAAACCTTATTTTTTCTCGGTTTTAATCGGCTTCACTTCCTAAGACAGCTTATCTCGATTTTTCGAGCATGCCGAACTCACTTCCTATGGTCTTCATCCTAAATTCTATGTCGGAACATGATGAAAAGTATCCGTAAAATTGATTTTTTTTTTTTTCACTTAACTACCGCATTGATAGATTTATATCGAGCATGCCAAGCATTTAGTTCCTACGGTCTTCATCATTTCCGACATGTTCTTCATCACTTCCTATTATGGTCTTCATCCTAAACAACCATGCCTAAATCACATCCTAATGGCGGGTTCATCCTAAATTCTATGCCGAACATGATGAAAAGTATCCGAAAATTGTTTTTTTTTCACTTAACTACCGCATTGATAGATTTACATCGAGCATGCCAAGATTTAGTTCCGGCGTGGTCTTCATCATTTCCACATGTTCTTCATCACTTCCGCGTGGTCTTCATCCTAAACAACCATGCCTGAATCACTTCCCACGTGGTCTTCATCCTAAATTCTATGCCGAACTTGATGAAAAGTATCCGTAAAATTGATTTTTTTTTCATTGACTACCTAAGTATTGATAGATTTATATCGAGCATGCCTAAGATTGAAGTTCGACATTGAATTTCATCACTTCCATGGTCTTCATCACTTCCTACGTGACCTTCATCATTTCCGATATGTTCTTCATCACTTCCAAAGATGGTCTTTCATCACTTCCGGCTGGTCTTCATCATTTCCTAAGATGTTCTTTATCATTTCCGTTGTTCTTCATCACTCCTATAGAGAAGGAAGAGAATTTGAAAGGAAATGGGAAAAATTTAAATTTGAAAGAGAATGGGGAACATTTGGGTTTCAAAGTTTTAACCCTAAAAAGACTAATAAGAAGTGGAGATGGAAATGGGGAATATGATTTTGTTTTTTGATTTTAAGTTTTTTGATTTTTATTTTGAGGGGAAGGGTGTTTTAGTATTTTCGCCTCAAAAGTCACCCCTTAGCACACACCATGGGTTGGGGGAAGTAATTCATATCCCCCAATTAATTCCCATATCCCCCAATTACTTATTCAAAGAAATAGGGGGGCTAAACACTAAAACTAGGAGGATTTGGTATAAAAATGTAGATGGAATGAAGGACTAATTAGTGATTTTAATTTTTTTTTTTTTTTTTTTTTTTGGGGGGGGGGGGTGGGGCTAGAGCCAGGTCTAGCCCACCTTTGGTTCTGCCACTGATTGTATCGTTAAACAAATATTATTTAACATCTGTAACCACATTATTTAGGGGCAACAAAAATGACCAAAATAAAATTGAAACCCTTGATTTCTGTTGATGAGGGTAAGCGCTAGAATTCAAGTACTTGGCTCAATTTTTTACGTGAGATATCCTTGATTGCTATTGCTCGAGGCCAGAAATAATAGAATTCAAGATTTTGGCTCAACTTTCCACTTTCAACGCGAGACCAGTAATTCGTCCTCAAATTACATGATTGCTAAATCCTGATACCATTTCTTTCAAGGGGATACCATTCTATAAAAGACAAAAAGATAAAAACCGATCTTGACGCCTTTGGAACACTCAAACAGTATCCCCCTGCTAATCCGATATCCTCTTTAGCAATCATGCCTGTTATATATGCAAATGTTTTTGATCATAATCATTTTTTTGTGAAGGAAAAAGGCATTGCCTGATAATTTCATTGATATGAAATTATAGTTACATGATCAATTGCATCAAAAACAAATGGAAAAAAACAACTAGTACAAACATTACAGATTTCAAAACTTAACAAGAAAACCTTGTATTGTACTATTCTCCATAACATCGACGAAATTGATTTCTTTCTAGTGGTTATGATTTTAAACCATTTTGATTTTTGATCTTCAGATTCTTGATCATCAACATCATACATGTTACATGCTTCCATAGTGAAGAAGTAACAAGCCCAAATCGACATCATCAAAATCAATATTCCGTGATTAGTTTCCAAAGTAGATCGTTGTTCTTCATAACGCTCTGATAAAGATGCGCTTAGCAACACCACCGTTAAAAGCCATTGTAGCTATTATATAAGAAATCAATGGTATTGGGGCACCATCAAATCTATAAAAACAGAGAGAGAATCACTAAAGATTATTGAACAACAATTACTTTTATTGACTATTTACATAAGATAAGACTAAAAGAAATAACCTTTATTTGCCCGAAAGATTTGAAAAATCAAATCAAACCGAAAAAATCAAGGAGTTTGAACGATGAAATAAGTAGGTTTTTTTTTTCTTCTGTTTTTCCCTAGAAGTTCTTGAAGAGGAGAGAGAAAGGGAGGTCAGTGCAAATGGGTTCGATATCGAAGTTCTAAACAAAAATGCTAGATGTACTTCGAGCCGGCTTACCCGAATACACCGAAAGAAACAAAAATAGCTGGACCCATCTTACCTTTACCCATCCCATCATTGAGAGTTTGATAGAGACCATACGATTCCCTCTCGATGGATTTATCGTTGTACGCCTCAGTGTGTGTAACATCTTTGAATTCTAAAATTCAAGGGAAATCATTCCTGGGTTGATTGGTATACCTGCATTAATCGGGGTATACCCAATAAGACAAAAATAAGGTCATTTTCAAGTAAAAGAAGCCACCCCTTAGCCATATATTTTTCTAAATGGCTAATATACCTTGTTTAATTAACACTAAAAAATCTGATTAACTTAATTAATTGAGTTTAGATTGATTAATCGAGTAGATTAAAACTTATGAAAATGAAATTTTGTTTTTGATTGAACTTATTTGGGAAGATTTTTGAGGAAAAAAATTGTTTTGAGAAAAATCTTTTGCAACTAAAATGAAAGAACACTACCCAAACACTTCTAAAAAGGGGATTGCAAAGCCGTTGTATTTAAATCATACTCAAAATTAGATCAGAATCAACATTTTCAAACTTCAAAGTATGAAAGCTCAAGAAGGTCGACGAATGAAGACCATGCCGATTCAACTTTGGCCTACAAGGTTCTTTCTAAATAACAATGCCGACTTTATGTTTTTGACACACAAAAGAGACGATATATTAGTCAAGGTATACAAAACCCCGCCCGTTGGAGAAAATACCCCGGCCGTTGAAAATACCATGCCTACTGTGAGCTAGGCCAAGAAGGTCTTCAAAAATACCCCGCATTGTTGTGGCTATTATGAAAAAGCTTCCGCAAGATATGCATGTTACGACCTTGTCGCTAATTCAAAAGATACCCCACGGGCCGAAAAAAATTCCCATACGCCATGACTATTATGAAAAGCCTCAAGTAAAGATATGCATGTTACGACCTTGCCGACTAAAGGCACATAAATCATAATTTTCGATTTCTAACCTAATATAACAATTATATAACAACCAAATCACACAACACAATGATGGGTTTGAGTTGATACATCACTTAGAGCCTTCTTTTCGCCGGTAGAATCAACCATGTTTTTGGAAAATCAATGTTGAAGATTTATTTTTGATGGAAGAAATGGAAGAAGATGAAGGGGAAGAGTAGAGAAATTAGAGAAGAGAGATTAGGGAAGATTAAGAGTTTTTTGGTTTTTAATTTTAGGGTTTTATTTTAAGTTAATTAGGACAAGGGTATTGAAGTAAAATCACCCTATTTTGTTTTATTGGTATACCCCAATTAATCTGGGTATACCCCAATCAAGCCCGGAAATCATTAGTCACCGTGTTATCATTTTTTTTTGATGCCCTAGACTAATGGTCCTTAGACCACACCCGAACTCTTTAATTAGAGTGGATTTTAGCAGATACATGCATCGAACCCCCTGCTCCACAAAGGAGGGAGCATGTCAACCACCGCATCACCCGGTGATGGGCTTGTTATCATTTGGATTAATAGAAATCTAAAATTTTCTTTTCTTCTTAATCATCCCCATGATGTCCTAAAATCATAAAGTTACCAATTTGTCCATACTAATTAAAATTATCCCTATTTCAATCTAAAACAAAACCTAAAACTAAAAAACCAAAACCAGCAGTTTCTATCAAAAACATCCTGTTAACCCTCTTCTTTAAATACATCAGTCTTATCGACTCCATCGATTGTCGTGATTCAAATTTGTATTCGATTAATCAAGTAGTAACAATGGTTCTTAAGCAGCCAAAAAGACTTCACGGAGAAAATTCTCCGATTGGGACATCTTAAAATGTCGGCGTTTTTGATTAAAAGAATTATGAACAACCAAACGAAGCCATAACCAGGAGTATAATAGGCTTGATTCTTGCAGCTACAATTATATGGGAATAGGTCGCGGTATTTTGCAATAAGCCCTTGTGCTATTTGGTTTTGATTAGTTCCAAATGAATAGAAATCGTGAAATGAATTCAAATACATGATTCTGATGCATGGTGGTTGGTGGAACTGAAAAGCGATTTAGTTAGCGAACTTCATGAAGAAGACGTGATTAGTTCTCTGGTGTCAAACTGGTGACGACTTAGAATTGGTTAGATGCAAAAGCCAAAAAAAATTTCTAACGACAAAATCCAGGTTAAACAGTTTTTCGTATAATAAGTTTAAAACACTGCTAATATGAGTTTTTATATAGCATTTGTCATGTGAGTTCAGTTTGTATATAAAATCACTTACCATGTAAGAACTCTTTAAGAAAAAGCAATCAAGCGAACTCTTGATGGTGCAAATATGTGAGAGAAGTTGGTTAGTTCATCAAGTAGTAGCCAATAAACTCTGGTGTATTTTGTCTTGAGTTCGGTTTGTTCTCAAATATTTGTTAACCCGAACTATAAGATTTTGAAATTCTGGGTTAAACCACATTTAAGCCACATGTCTTTTGTTTCTTGATTGGTGAGTAAACCAAACAAACCTTTGCTTTGGAAGATCTAAGAACTCCCAACCCTCGAGGCAAAGTACGTTGTGATGCAGAGTCGTAGTGGAACCAAGAATGCTAAGTATAGAGGTGGGTGGTACTAGGATGTTGTGATCAAGATGAATTGTTAATAGAGATAATGTTGACAACGTAATCCAACAAGTTAATGAAGAGATTGTGGAAGCGATGGGCAATGAAGAGATCGTGGAAGCGATGAGCGATGAAGAAACGACTATCAAGGAGGTGGAAGGTGAACCCGGTGAAGAGGAGAAATGGGGTGCCGTGATGGTGAACCCGGTGAAGGAGGGAAATGAGGGTGAGTGAACCAAATGAGGATGACAAAGATGAGGAAGATGGAGATAAGGATGATGTTGAATCGGAGGAGGAGTTGGATGAAGGAAGTTGATGAGGAAGAGGCTCGTAGAAAGCGATTAAAAGAAACCTAGAAAGGCACCTAACAGGCCTTGTGCTAGATGACACATTCGGAGTGACAGATTTTGTGTGTCTTCCAAAGAATCAACTTATGGTACTCCAGAGATGGAGGGGGTTATTGATGAACTACAAAAGCTCCTTAGGTGCCAAGATCTTTAAATAAGTACAATTCAAATCTTAACCATCGAAGATTTCTCAGTGTCTTATTTGTAGACTTATATTTTGACATATATTGTTCTTTCTATATATTAGTATATAAGATAGTTTATTGCTTTTGTAGGATCATACTAATGCATTAGTGTTTTGGCGTCAAAAGAACAGATATGGAATATAGAAAATGAGTGTGATGAGGTGCGCTTGGCGGTATTTGATTATGTGCTATGGAGCGGGGATACAACATGCGCACCAAAAATTCAATCTTTGCATCCTTTATTCTTTACATTTGCAGAGTCTTATCGAAGACGGATACCTGTCTGCTGGTGAGATGGCAGTCTCCAGGATGATTGTTTTGATGTAGCCTACCCCGATAACGGGAACAAGTGTTCGAGATGCTCGGGTGATGAGTTTTGAACTTCTTGAAAAATATGCGAAAGGTGTCTCGGGATGGGCGATAAAAGGCTGTGTGAGTTTAGAGCGATAACAAGAGCCTTCTGAAGAGTGATATAATGAGTTCGAAAGCCCGGACCTTGTCTGAGAAGAAGTTGAAAAGATCAAGCTCAGACCTTGTTTGATGAGTTTTAGGGCCAAAGAAAGATTTAGTTGCTCTCGAGAAGGTTGGTGATGACGAGAGAAGATTAAGCACCATGTATTTGCTTATTTGTTATATCAATAAGAATATTTTCTTTTGACAGTTCGAGTCCGTGGTAAATGCTCATTACCTCCGGCTATTGGACCCCTTGGATGAGGTGAGCGACTCTTGTTGGGCTGAATTGCTTTCATTCGTTGAGGAACTCAGAAGCGAGGCTTAAGGTACATATTTTGGAACTTATACCTTGTTAGTGCCAGTTAAATTATGTTGTACTGTTTCAATATATAAGTGAATGAATGTGTGTTATTACTAAATCATATTGCGGAGAATGATGGGAAGTGGGGAGTATATGTATGTGTATTGTTGTTGCCTCTTGTATAGGTTTGGTGTCAGTGAGCCACTTCCTAACTGGTGTCTCTGCTCCTCCTTGGCCTTATACAGGAAGCCTACAGTGGTAAATATGAATTTTGAATTCTGGAAAGAATGAAAAAAGGTGTTGAGTTGAGGGAGAAATTGGATACGTTAACGGTGGAAGATGTGGTTTTCCATCCTTACATTCATGGAATGAAGGCGAGGAGGATGTTGAGTTATTGATTTCTCACCATTGCGGAGTATAATGGGTAGTTGTTTCATCACGGAGGTTGTCTGATATATAATCCTCTAAGAGTATTAAAGACAAGTTTCATTGTGTCCAAAGTGTTCCACAAGTGGAAAACTGACTTCAAGGTGAGACGAGGGGAACTAAGAACACCCAGGGTTGAGATCACCCCCATCTGATCTGCTCCATGGTGGACCTTTGGAAGAACCCAGAGTTATCTTTGTTCAATTTGAGAAGAGTTACAAGATTCTTTTGATGAGCCAAATGCGGCGGCCGAGGGATATATGGAATGGTATGAACATGTTCTCATCCCCTCGTGTAATGTTGTTGTCCAACAAGCGTCTTTGAGAAGACAAAAAGCGGCGGAGTGGAAGGAGCTAAGAAAATTATGAAGCATACCCTACGTATTGGTGATGAGGCCTTGATCTTGTGGATGGCGGTAAATTCCTCTTCTTTTTGTGTTTCAAATTGTTATGGTATTGAAAAATAATAGTTACTTGTGTTTTTGATGAGAATGAGTGAAGGCAAGTGGAAAATTGTTGAAGAAAATGATGGCAAAAATCCAGTGGAAATAGTGGATGCTCAAAGAACAATGATTTCAACAACCTAATAACAACCATTTGTCCGGCCTTGTCAGGCCTGTGGAGTTGATCCAAGCCAGACCATCTTAGTGAAGAGGAGTCGCCGACAAGGAAGGTTCAAGTCGGATGGTTGAACAACAAAGCAGTGGAGATGACACTCCTAGTGACGAAGGACATCTCCAGCTCCTCAGCAGACTAGAAGTTTACGAGTAGTGGTCGTGATATTGTTGATGCAACAATTATTACTTTGGTTTCTCATGTTTGGGAAGACTTTTGATGCGGATTTGGTAGTTTGGTTCCTTATATTTGAATGTTTGTAGCGGATTTGGTAGTTTGTTTCCTTATGTTAGAGTACGCTTCCAACATTTAGTGATGTGGATTATTAATTAAATTTTCTTAATTTGGTTTTAATTTGTGTTCTAAGTTAGTTTGGGTATTTGTGATTAAGTATTTTGAACACATTAAATTTTTTTAAAAAACAATTAGTTTAGTTCGGATTTAATATACTAAATCTCGTAAGCAGCGACCATGTATTGATTTTAAATGTTTTTGGATCAAGCGACTTAATGTTAGTTATCGATGTGAAACTGCTTAGAACTTCATGTGAAAATTTTCTAAAGATTCTGATGTAATGTTCGGTTGCTGGTAATATTTGAAGGTAACGAACTATAATGTTGATTAAGCTGAGTAATGCGATGTGAACTTCCAGAACAAAAAATTAGTAAATTGTTGAGGCCAGTTCTGCAGAAATGTCTGTGACTCAAGACAAGTGGAGTGTGTAATGTTGGGTGCTGACAATGTGTCTGCGGTATAGAACGAAGTACTGGAAAAGAAAGTTCGGTTTCTTAGCCGGTTGTGTTATGCCCGACCCCACCAACGATTTCATGAGCGTGTTGAATTGTAGTTTATTGAATGAAAAACCTTACATGTAGTTAAATGAGCAAGTAAACTATAAAATTCTTAGTACATGGCCAAGTTACTCGATTTTTTAATTATGTGGTGATGCCATTCTTCCTCCGAAAGTGTAGTCCTCGTGCAGAAACTCATGGCCATTACCAACAAATGTGTTAAACAAGACCAGAAGTATCTGAGAAACAATTTTTAAATAAGTTAAGCGTTGTTGAATAATGTAACCAAATAAATAGTTTTTTTATAGAGGCCTATTAGTTTAAACACTCTATTATTGAATCTTACGTTTGGCGCAAGTCATTCACGAGCTTTGATCGTTTCTCCAGCGATGCAGCGTTAAATTTGTATAAATATCGTACCTTTCCATATTGTTTAGGCGTCCTCACCTTTTTACTACCGCCATGATTTTCAACCTTGGTGTTCCATGCCAAGCCCACCCGTTTTCACCAAGCATTGGTGTTTGAACACAATCACAAAATTATGACATCCAAAAAGATTTTCTTGGCCGGTGGTGATTCTACCAAACTTGTCGCTTGATTTCTAAGTGTTTATGGTGGTTGGTAAATGCATAAGCAGAAGCGCTCTTTATGCGGTTCAACCATTGCTTAACAAATGCGTTACAATATCCCCTCCGGATATTCAAAGGGCTAGACCAATGTTGATAAATGCATAAGATTTAGATTATACTCTTAGCCGGTGAGAGACGAAATCGATGACTCCCATTGCTGGAAAGCTTAACCCATTTAAGCGTGATTTATAGTGTATTGTATATCGAATTCCTCTTTTGCGGTCGCTTGTTCATCTTAGAGTAGCTTACTAATCTCTTCAAATGCTTTCCTCTTTGGTGAACCATTTAAGAGACTTACACCTGTCCATCGCTGATGCCACCAAAATATCGGAGCATTACCGGCATATGTGCTAATGGAAGACTCTCTCTATTCGTTCATTAATGCTACATGCGTTGTCGATCACTATACTTTAGCGAGGATATCATCATCTCATTATATGCATTTTACTTATTGTGCGGCCATTAACTTGGTTTCTTTGCTCATCTTAGAGAGCAAAAGCGGCATTAGCGGTGAAGCATTGAAGATGATAAGCAATATTCAACATGGCATCTCATTGTTTGTTAGTCTTGTAAGTGCAATCCATTATAAGAACTTGATGGAAAGAGTTGACCAATTGAACACTCTTCGGATGCGCAATGAAGAGATCATTCTTTGAGTCTTGGATTACTTCTTTTGAGCCGCACTTCGTAGCCTTTCTGTTTTAGCTACCAAAAACAATTGTTTGCATCTTTTCTATCTTCATTCAATGCATAGTGTCTGGTGCATTTGTAAATGGTGGTAAAGATGATACATTATCCTTATTTATCATCCTTTAGTAAGCGACATGTTGTGGTGAAATTTCATTATCTCAGTGCATTATTTTCTCCATTTACCCTGTGAGGGTGGTAAGAAGTGACATTGCATGTCAATGTGTGTGAATGTGTGTGCCGCTGTCCTTGAGGGTCATAGGACGAGGGAAGTGTATGGTGCGTTAGGTGGCGGCGTGTGCTGGTTGCAGCGCGCGCTGTATACCTGCCGCGTGCCACTTCTTGTAACATGCCTTGCCCGGTAGCCTACCGCCTTGTATCCATAGATAGAACCCATCAGATTTCTTTTGCCACTAAATACTAGCTGAACGGACATTTAGTTTTCTTTGAGCCACCATTGTGATATTTCCTCATCGTCTTTCCTTTATACGTAACCTTGCCTTTGACTAACATTGGATCTACTTCTCTCACAAACCATTTCCATGAGTTTGGCTGCTTTTCCATTCAAAACTAATACGCACATAGCTGCTTGGCATGTTCTCTGTGATTCTTCCATCGTTGAACATTAAAACCAAATGTTGACATAGTGATTGATGTATCTTCTGGCATGTACCAGGAGAAGGTTGATTATCCATTGGTATGGGTTGACATTCCAATCTCTGAAAAGAACAACATCCAATTGCAATCGAAATAAGTTGATTTACAATATTATTTTGTAATTCTTAGAACTCGAGTTGGTTTATTAATAGATGACAATAGCAGAGACTTTCATTTTACTACATCATAAGTTTATTGTCGTAATTTCGGTTGATAGTAGTTGGTAAGTTTCTGAACCATGAACTCATGGACCCTAAGTTAGTTATGATAATTTTGTAATTATAACTGAACTCATGATTCGGTTTGCCAAGCAAGATGAGGAGCTAGCAAGACTTAACGTACACTAATTGATATTTTGTTATTAGTAAGTTCGGTTAGTGAATAATTTGTATGAAGTTTGCGAACCCAGTAGAACTTATGAACAAAGTTCGGATTTATGATTATTTTACGGAAAGCCCAGAACTCGAGTTGGTTTGTCAGTTCATTCTAACTACTTAGAACTTTACGTACACTAAAATCCAGAATTTTATTGTATAAAGTTAAGATTATATTAAAGTTAGTATCAAGTTTGCGAACCAACCAAGACTTTGTACACTAATGAAATATTATTTCGTAAGTTCGGTTAGCCTATTGGTTACTGCAATGCAGACTCATAGACCTAATGTTGGTTACATTTTTGCCGGCCAAGACACTTGCTGCTAATCCTATTTGCAAGTTGCGTGCTACTCTTGATGGCAAGACTTAGAAAACCTCCGTTAATGGAGGTTCGGTAACACTGCGTGTTTAGAAAAAGTAGCGAACTACACTTTGAATGAAGTTGGTTATGTTCTTCACCGCAGTATAGAACAAGCTCGTCTATATCAAAATTCAAATTTTTTGAGTAGTTTTGAACCAATTCAACCGAAGCATTATCTAAGTTTTGAGCATGCACGGAATTTTGTGTTCTCAGGTTGTGGTTGGTAAATCGTGGTTTCCCGTCTGCGGGAAATTGGCTTTGGAGAGAATACATTATACTCTAAGAAATTATCCATGTCAGGATCATTGTGAAGATTGACATATATACAGGAGATGAAGGAGATGTAGATTGGATACAGTATCATCAATTGAATCATCACGTGATAGTAAATTTAGTGAACTCGAAAAATTTTATTTTCCATGGTTTGTTCTTAGCCTCAAACTTCTCTCGATAGTGCTTCTTTTTAGTAAGTTTCCAAATCTCAAATCTTATTCAAAATAATTTCACTAATCACACTAACTAATCATTAACCAAATATAATCTCGAGAGGAATTAGTTTTGGTATTAATATAAATATTTAGATAAGGGGTGGCGCAAGTGCACTTAATGTCTTACCCAA
>JAJJWW010006249.1:0-44268 GCA_023531295.1 Papaver armeniacum | reverse complement strand
TGTTACTCTTACAGTAACACGAACCTCCAAGCACTATAATGAAGCCATGTACGGGATACGCGCACAGCTGATTCTCTGTGTTATACTAGCCCGAGCCTCTCGGTGTGTTATACTAGCCCGATTGAGCCCCTCTCGGTGTGTTATACTAGCCCGATTGAGCATCCTACACCGACCATATCGCATCGGATATGATCTGATCGTAGTCATCCAACTCCACACATGATTGGATGACCCCGGATCAATTCCATCACCCCCAGCGGTATGGAATACACACACCCACCCGCATGGTCGACCATTGGCCTTCGCTTGCCAAGAAATCGTCCATACCAAGCATTATGGACTGAAAAACCTAAATTAGGGTTTGCGGCATATTACATGTCTTGTAAGCAGTCTCAACCATCCATCTTGAGTATAGATGGAGGTGTAGATGTAGACTCAAGGGCCCGGAGCATGTCGACACAATCACCATGTGACCTACACACTTGACCAATCTGTCAAAACCAACCATGATTGGTTACAACAAATTCGTCCCGCCTAAAAAGAGCATGGTCGCACGGCCAAAGCCAAAATTAGGGTTCAAGCCATCACGCGCGTCCATCTTCTCCGCACGAATGGAGGGTCCTGAGATTAGATTAAAGCGAGTTCGGTTATACCAAAGATGACCACCGTGGGCCCATCTACCTCCTCATGCGGTCGCCAAGGCATATCATGCCCTGGCTAATCCAAAACGCCCGCCAAACATGCGTGGTTACACTTCCCAAATTGCAAATTGATCTCGACCACCACTCTTCATAGGATGATTTGAATGGCTTAGATCACGTTTCATGGGATAATCGGTATAGGTGTGAACACCAGCCTACCACCTACACGCTGGTGATCGACCAAGGCAGACCAAGGACGGTTGTCTTGGAACGCAAGGGAATATCACGCGGTTATCAACTCCTTTGCATGGTAAGAAATTACTGAGCAAGAACCGATCTCAACCACTCCTCTTTGCCGGTCAAATTGAGTGGCCCAGATCGCGCTTTCATGAGGGAACGGAATACGGCGCCTACACCATCATGCCAACACGCATGTATGGTCGGTCCTCTCAAAATCCTTCCCATGCTTGGTTTCGACCAAGGGGAGAGTGATGCTTGCGCACCTCTTCAAAAACCCTAATATTCATTAACGGTCGCAGATGAGTGTCTCAAAGCTCATCTCATCTGTCCAACTTCACCACTTGGTTATACAACCCCGGTCAGAGTCAATTGGTCGAAGGCGTCATTACCCATCACCTTACCACACCACAATGCGTACACGCATAAAATACACACGATACTTCACAAGTATCGACTTTCTCGAATAACACTGTTATTCAATTCAGCATTACATGCTATCTTTCGTGGATCCACGATCCATATTCCGTACATCAATCATGTCACAAACCGGGGGATACTTACATCGGGGTATTGGTCCGGCGGTTTATGACGTGCGAGCGTAGGCAACGCGCCATCACAAGAACGTGTTAGAAGTCATGGACCGGTTAGAGATGAACATGAGAAGTGGGCAAGACCGGCCGACGCACAACTCCACTACTCCATCACTCCACTTCCTCCACTTCGCACGAGAGACGTGAATGAGGCTCAATGACTTGTATAAATAGGTTCTCCGTCCCCATTTCAAACAACACACAAGTTCGGGCGAGGACAGAACCAAGTGTTAATACAAATCGTATTCAAACACCTGCAGCCTGCTTGCATCAACCGCAAACCTGCTCATCTTTCACAAGTCATAAGCAAGCCAACACCTTCACAATCTCAACACCTTCTTCGCTTCCCTCCCTAAGATCAACCCCATCTCCTTCACTTTGTGACCGAAACAAGTCATAAACGGCCATTTCTTGGTTTAGGCCGGACTTGCACAGACATCTCTCGAATCTACAAGCACTCACCGCGCTGTGCATTTGTTTAAAGGTTTAAATTCATTCCTCATCCACACCCCAAATTACCAAATTCTGCAGGAGTAGTTTTCACCCATAAACAACAGACACCAGAAATTTTGTTAACGAGGAAACCGCAAATGCAGAAAAAACCCCGGGACCTAGTCCAGATTTGAACACCAAACTGTATTAAACCGCTACACACACTAGCCTACTACCAATTAACGTCGGACTGGAATATAGTTGAGGCCGAATTAAACCCCGTAGATGGTGGATTTTCGACAAGGGCTAAAATCGTAAAACCATAATTGTACATATTCCTGATCCAGCACTCAGATGAGTATTGAGGCTCATGTCTCATCGAAAGCGTGAAAAACTCCCGGGAGCCCGAGAATCTCTCGATCGAGAATATCTGTCTCTCGTACATATAGATGTGTAGTCTCTCAAGGTGAGGCAACGGTACATCTCATGAATACCTAGCAATTTCGGTGATCACTTTTATATAGAATTGCAAGATTAGGCGACTCCCTAGACATCTTGCCTCGCTAGTATAGAGCAATAACGTCTTCGTGGATGTAACAATTGTTTTCCCCGACTATATAAAAAGAAATATGACGCTTCGACAAAGCTCATATCACCCAATTCTTGAATAATTAATGCTCCCAGAGATGATCGTACTAGTATAGAGCCATCGAGTTAATTATTCTTAAATCATTAGATTCACAATCTTTGGAAAATATTCAATATTTTCATAATATCTCGTTACTTCAATTTATGGTTCTTCCTTTGAGAATTCCATGGGTTAGTAGTAAATATTCAACATACGGGCATCCGAGCATTATCGAGTAAGCCCAGACTAAAATGGTGCAAGTGTATTCAATGCACTAACGAGCACCCAATGCACGAATGAATATTTCAAAATATGACGAGACGATGAACCTATGCAAAATAGGAAAGAAAATAATAAATAATAAAATATTAGCCAAGGCGCTAGGACTGGACCTTGGGGCCGCGTTAAATGTAGTGACCAGTCCTACACGCCGCTTTTATATTTTTATCATATTTTTGTTATTTTCCTTAATCTTATGAAGATCCTTTCATTTGAACAAATATCCTTTGTTTTAAAGGAACTCCTCAGTTTCATGGTGTTTCCTTCGCATCAAGGAAATAATATAAAATTGGGAAAAATGTTGTGGGACCGTGTTTATTAGCCAACTGGCTATGCCTTGATCATGGCCGGTCCCATACCTCATGATTCCTCATTATTTTATTATTATTTTCCTAATCTCATGAAAACTCCTTAATCTCATGGTATTTCCATAAAACCATGAAAAAAATAATAAAAAATTAGGAAATTCGTGGGACCGGCACAAATGTACCTTGGTCATGCCCTAGCCGGTCCCACACGCCCCTTATTTTATTATTATTATTTTTTATGTTTCCTTGATCCCATGGAATTCCTTGATTTCATGGTATTTCTTTCAAATTATGAAAATTCCTTCAAATCATACAAATAATACATAAAATTATATAAAATTAAGGAAAACTCACGGGACCGGGCACTCAGCCGGCCGACCATGCCTAAGTTTCTGTCCTCGTGACTTATTTTTTATTATTATTATCTCATGGAAACTCTTTCACTTCAAGGAAACTCCTTGATTTCAACAAAATTCCTTACTTTTAACAAACTCCTTGATTTCATGATATTTCCACAAAATCATGAAAAATAATATAAAAATAGGAAAAGAACCATGGGATCGGAGTCATGCCTTGGTGCCTTGGCCTCAACCGGTCCCACACTTCATGATTCCTTCATTTTATCATTATTTTCCTTCATCTCATGAAGTTTCCCCAGTTTCAGCAAAAATCCTTGATTTCTTCATATTTTCCCAAACGATTGCTCAAACGCACATCAGAAAATATCAAAATTCTCAGGACTGAGACGCGAACACTTTGGTGACATGAGCATATTACCTTGACCAGGGTTGGCTCTTTGGCTTGCAAGATGCTGGTCCCTCATATCTTCATCATTTGACCTAATTTGTTCATATTAGGTTCAAACTCTTCCGAACAATTTTGGAATTTCATGAAACGATCGTCATTCGATCCCGTGATCACCAGGCCGGCCTCTCATGACCCCTTGGTCGGTCCCTAATCTCTTCATAATTAATTAGGTTTTATCACCTCGAGGCTCGATTTAGCATTATTTTTAATAAATGATTAAACTAACATTTAATCATTCTTTCATCAACAAATCAACAAGTCTTCAAGAGATCTTGGTATTTGCTCACTTGAGTATCTTGGCGCTACATGGTCGACCCATGATCCCATGTAGCCATCCCCTCCTTCACTCCGTGGTTAATTTTCAATAAACCATCAATTGATCGAATTAGGTTTTGAGTCCAAGGTTCATAATTCCATTCAAACGCTAATAATTTTACGATGATCTCATGGTCAACATTTCATTAATTATACTTGGTTCAGGTTGCGTATTTAAATTAATATTTTATTTGGTCATGCTACCAATAATTCATCAAATGAGCAACATTTGCTCAGATGGGCAATATTTGCTCAAACCAAGGAATATTGGTTCAATTTTCAATATTCAACAATCCATCGAATGAGCAATATTGGCTCACCTTAACTCTCAAAATTCACGTGAGAATAATACCTCTGTCTCAACAGACACGTTCAATTCATGAGTCTCAGTACATTTGCAAATCATATTCGACTCAAAAATACAAGGACTCATCGTCCCATGAAGTCATGAAGTCAGCAACTGACTAACTAATCACGAGACATCAATTGTGTCACATGGGGGATATTAACTAGGGTTTTGGTCTGGCGGTCTACGGCACGTGTGTTCATAAACACGACGAGAATGTGAGCAAAAACAATCGGTTGAAGGAGTTAACAAAGTAGTGGATGGAAAATCGACCAAGTCTCCGCACGTTGAGCAACCAAGGTTTTAACACGATTTCCACTTCTCCACTATTTGATTCCATCAATCGTCACACTTCATGGGATCATGGTGTTTACAATTCTAGCAATATAAATAAGTCTCTGAATCATGATTGAAGACAAGACAATCTCACGTCAAACAGACAACACGAGATTAACAACTCAACATTTGAGCAATTACTCTCAACAAGGCAAATTCAATCATTCAGAACTTATCTTATTTTCAGAATACACAACACACCTACAATCTTCGATCACCATTAATCTCACACATTTCTCAGCTTCCCTCCTACAGATCGACCCATCCTCTTGTGACTGAATTTACTCTGGAATGGCCATTGTCTTGGTTTAGGCTTAGTACTACGTATTGATCTCTCGAATTCAAAGATCCTTGCAGTGTGAGGTTTGACAGTTCGCTTCTGCTCAAGGAGTTTCCCTTCGCACGGTCGTCTCCTCAATTCCTTAAAAACCAAAGAACTCGTTTTGCCCCATCTACAGATTGGCGACCACAGGGGGAGATCATTCTCTCGGTTGTAATCTCACCTCACAAAGATGGTCTTCACTTAGATCTAATTTAGTTATTCAAAACTCACCGAGTCTTCCAAATGGTGACGCTTCTCAAGCTCATCCAAATGATTCTCGGTAATATTCGTATCCTTACTTTACTACTCCTTTCTCATCTATCAATGCATTTGATGGAGAAATTACGCTATTAGCCGAATCGGCACGAAGAAAAGAAGTCTTGGAAACAAACATAAATCAATTGAAAGCTGCGATCGATAATTTGTTCAAATGCATGGTGGACTTGACAAGAATCTTAGGAGCTCAGGTTGTAGAACGCTCGTCTCTTGACACCGCTGACGCTAACCCTCAAACCAACAGCTTCACCACTTATGAAAAGCCGGTGGATCAAGAAGTTACACATCTGATTGAGAGTTTATGTGAGCTTCACACTTCTCCAAAGATCAACGTCTCAACACATTTTGTCGACTTAACCAAATATCATCCGACGTGCAACTAATTCCACCATCTCCAGTCGTTGAAGTATCCATGGTATCCGAACACTCGATCGACAACTTCACATTCGAAGAAGAGGACCGCATGGCATATGAAGGACATAACCGAGCCATGTACGTAACCGGTTTTATCAAAGACTCTGAATTCAAGAGATCTCTCAAGATACAAAGCCTCTACAAATATTATCACTATGAAGACTCTCAAAGCGCCAAGTTCCCACATGGTAAGATTGTCCGCCATCCCATCTTGATGACAAAGTTTTGAAGGAAGCCAAATCCATACATATGGATATGCATACATAGACTTGAAGGTGGGGCCTATTTAATCAAAGGCCAAGTTTCACGGATCGAACAAGAGCCCGACTATCATATGATACTCGACGACCATGGCTCCCACGACAATAAAGTGGTTCCTTTAATATACCATCAATGCATGAAGGCTCGCTCAATAACAAAATCGTCAGGATGCGGCTTCATCATCTCCTTATGCCCCAGCCTATGATGTCAATTCCTTAAGTCTCAAAAGGACATCCCCGAACCTCCAAACAAGATTTACGATTGATTTCACTCCCAAGCTGGAAGTCCATTGAAGAAGTCGCGGACAAACCATCATCCTCGGGCGTTAAGTCGATTAGGTCATCTGCTACACCAATTAAAAGCGCCGCAAGGATCGGGTCTCAAATCCGGATCTAATTTCATAACAAGTCATGATGTGGAGGGAGAATCATTTCTTCGCCGACGCAAAGATTAGCAAATTAACGGGAGAACGATGAAAAGTCTCCCTCCCCGAAGAATCATGTCGCAGCGAACCGCACTCGAAGAAGAGGTTCAAGATGCTCCACGATAATTGCAAGACGGTACCAACTCCACTACTGATGATCTAGAAACAATCAACATTGGGACAGAAGATGATCCAAGACCAATCCTAATTAGCTTAGCGCTTTGTCACACCAAGAACTACTAAACCGATAAACCCTGTTCAAAGAGTATCAAGATGTCTTCGCCTGACGTAAGAAAAATGCCTGGTCTAGACGACAAATTGGTTACTCATCATCTCGCACATCACTCCCGGCCCAAAGTCACAAACAACCGACTAGACAATTCAGACACGAAAGTCGAGAGCAAATCAAAGTCGAGATCCGTAAACTACTAGCAGCAAGATTCATCAAGCCTATTCAACATCCAACGTGGCTAGCAAATGTTGTTCCTGTCAAGAAGAAGAATGGTCAAATCAGATATTGCGTCGATTTGAATCTGAATAAATGTTGTCCGAAGGATTATTTTCCTTACCCAACATTGATATGCTTGCCGATGCAACCAGTGGTCATGGTATGTTCTCTTTCATGGATGGTTACAGTGGATACAACCAGACCAAGATGTACGAGCATGATGCCAACAATACTGCATTCCGTACTTCTATTGGGAATTTCCACTATACTGTGATGCCATTTGGATTAAAGAATGCAGGTGCCACTTATCAACGAACTATGACTGCCATATTCCACGACATGATGCACAAGCAAGTGAAAGACTATGTTGATAATGTGGTGGTGAAGTCGAAGACTCGAGCATCCCACCTTGAAGTTCTAATACAAGTTTTTAAAAGATGCAGAGAATACAAATTAAAAATGAATCCTGTGAAATGTGCTTTTGGTGTTTCCTCCGGAAAGTTTCTAGGATTCCTGGTCACGGCAGAAGGAATCAAAGTCGATCCAGACAAGACGAAAGCTATTACTACCATGCCTCCTCCATGCACTGTGAAGGAACTGCAGAGTTTTATGGGCAAGGTAAATTATATTCGACGCTTCATTCCTGGATTAGCTCAACTCATCACTTCATTTACCCCTCTACTGAAGAAAGGAGCAAGTTTTACATGGACAACCGTTCAACAAGAAGCATTCCGTAAAATACGCAGATACTATTATTACCTCGCTGTCATGAAATCTCCTGTGCAAGGACGACCAACGATACTTTTACACAGCTTCCCGGTGATGTCGCTATTTGAGCACTCCTTGCTCAAGAAGACGATGAAGGCATCGAACGACCGATCTACTACTTCAGCCGTACAATTAGAGACGCTCAACTCCGATACCCAAAAGCCGAAAGAGCATGTCTAGCATTAATGCATGCAATTCGAAATTCAGCATTATTTACTATCCAATGTGTCATACTCGTTTCCAAAGCGAGACCCTATAAAGTTTCTACTATCAAAGACCAGCCTTGATAAAGAGGTCAAAGAAAGTGGCTACTTCGGATGTCGAGAATTTGATATAGCTTGTACACCACCTAAAGCAATCAAAGGTCAAGCAAGATTGCAGACTTGCTCACGTTTTTTCAGGGGAAGATGCAACAATATTACATGAAGATGTACCCGGTGAGTTTCGAGATATCTTAGTTATCAAGGAAGAAACATGGCTTCTATACTTGGATGGATCTTGCCACCACTAGCAACGACACCGGAGGAGGGAGCGTAGTGCTAGTATCTCCATATGGAGAGGTTTTCTCATATTCGTTCAAGTTGGATTTTCATTGCACCAACAATTCAGCAGAATATGAAGCTTTCTTAGTAGGATTATCCCTGGCCAAGCAAGCAAGAGCAACGCACCTTGAAAAGAGAGGAGATTCAAAGCTATCGTCAATCGATGAATGGAACATACTCTCTCAAAGAAATCACGCTTTCTCCATTTAGAATCAAGCTCAACAGCTTATTAACTCATTTCGTCGATGCAACCATTATCCATACCGGACGAACTAACAATAGGCATGCCGATCCTAACAACTCTCGCCTAAGTCGCAATTCGAAGGGCGGGGAAAACAATCACGGTGACAGGGCGTCTTTGTGTCATCTACTGGCTTGCTCAAGTCGAAAACATTCAAGGCATTTATCAAGTAGCACCTATTATTCATGAATTGAGTAGTACTCTTTCGAGAAGGGAAAGGCAACCCTAAAGGAATTGAAAAATTATTTCTTACTTCATGGAGCGTTATACTATCGAAATCCGATGGGTCCTTATCACGATGCCTTGGAAACGACGGCGAACGAACAACTCAAACGCATACATGAAGAGGTTTGCGGATGACGTTGGTGGTGACACTTTACGAAAAACTTAAAAGGATGGGATATTATTGGTCTTCTATGGAGGCTCAATCGAGAATATTGCAAAAATCTTATCCCAATTGTCGACGCCTCCTCACACTTAGAAGCCTTGACAGTCCATCAACTGGGACTGGAGAGAACCTTACATCAAGTACCTCAGGAAAATGAATTGCCGTTGGAAAATAAAGAAAAAGTCAAACTCATTCGAGAGAGCTAAAAGATTTGTCTTCCTTGACGGAATCTTATACCGTAAAAGCTTCGGTGAGAACTTACTGAGATGCTTATCCGAGCATGAAATCCCAACAATCTTGAAAGAGATGCACGATGGAGAACATCAAGGAAAAAGGAAATTCTTTCTCCAAATTCATGAGAAATAATTGTAGTTACAGAAATCCTACAATACATCCCTCACAAGAATTCATAATAATCAACACATCTTTAAGATCAACAATCACACTTTTTATTAATTGAGTTTTGGAATTTTTACAGGAAGGAAAATGAAATCAAGAATACAACTACTATTATAGATTTTCTCTCTCCTGAAAACTCTCTTCCACTCTCCAAAAAGATCTCTCCCTACCTTAGGCTTGTTCAACTCTTTATATAGGACATTACATAGTGGGTGACAGCTAAGCTATCCTTTATTTTCGGATCTAGCTTGCGATATTCTCGCGAGTATATATATGTTAAATTTCACAACACACCTAAATCTCGCTACGTTTCCACACCTTTCTCATGTTTGACCGTTGCCGTCATCTGTTGCGTCATTTTTGTAATCAATCTGCGACATCTTCGCAGTGTGTTGTACAAAGATTTCGCAAAGGTATTGATGTTGCGATATTCTGATCCTACATCTTGCCTCTTCTCATGTCTTCTCTGCGAAGAGAGAATGATATGAGAATTAATGTTTCAAAATGCCGCAACCGCTTATCTTTCCATATTCTTCATATTGACACGGTTACGTACTTTTTTGCGAAATTTATTACACGTATCTCTTCTTCCATTCATTTCTTGACACGTCCTCTTCAACCGTTCATGTCTACTCTTCGCATTAAATGTGCTTATCTTCTCTCTATATATATTTCTCTCTTTCTTCTCTCCTTCTTTTTTACTTTCCTTCTTATTTTTTCTGCAACTTTCTTCACCATTTCTCCGTAAATTCCGCTCCTGCTGCTGTAAGTTTTCTTGTTTCTATTTCTTTTGATCTTTACTTTTTTCTTCATTCCCATACTTAAGATGCCTCCAGTTGGTCGTAAATATGAAGCTTCTTTTGAAGAAGTTCAAAAAGATCTCAAAGAGAAGGGTTTCACATTAACCACCATTCCCAATCAAGGATCATCATCAATTCTTTCTGCTAAATTGTTTTCTGATCATCGTTGTGATGATAAAGAAATCATAGTTTCGCTTGGTCAGATTCTCGCTGGTCTTCCCATTCCTCTCTACGACCCTAATCTTCCCTTGTTTTACAAATTCTTACTCATGCGAAGTTCTCGCGAGCCATTTACCAATTGAGTGGGACTGTATTCGTTTAATCCTTGAATTCGCTAACCGTGGTGTTTGGTAAAGGGTCTCTTTATCAAAAGAATCTAGGGATCCAAAATTTAAGGAACTGGAAATACTCACGAGAAATATACAAAAGAGAGGGCTTCTATGAAAATTATGAATTCATACCCATGAAGAAAGATAGTACTCATTTGGGGTGTTCGTTTGAAGAGGAAAGATGACGTTGCGATGATAAACTACTTATGCAAGATATTGATTGGCATTCTGCAAGAATAATATTCCTCGTCACTCTAAAGATGACAAATGGTGTGTCTTTCCGCTGGTTTTGAAGGGGCCTTATGTTTCAGGTTCAAATGTGCTTCCTCTGCGAATCTCGTTTACTTATCAACCTTGGGTATTTAGTTGGCCCAGAAAATAAAGAGGTTGTTGATGGTGGATTTTCATTCAAGGCTAAAATTGTAAAAGCCAAAATTATGCGCTAACATCTTGCAAAAGATAAAGCCATTAATAAGTGATGAATACTTCTTCACTTTACTAATTCACCTAGAATGGAGCATGTGGCAACAATCCCAAAGATTCATGTGAATTAAATACACGAAATTCATCCAAAGTTAGAGCATGTGGCAACAATCCCATATACCCTGTGAATTTACAACATTATTAATTAATGCATGACGAGCCTCGTATTTCCTGTACTCATTACCGGTGCGGCATGATGACTGAGTGTTGTTCTCAGCAGAGCAACACGAATCTCCAAGCATTAATAATGAAGCATGTACGAAATACCCATACATGCTACAACTCTCGGTGTGTTATACTAGACCGATTGAGCATATTTGAACCTGAACTGACCATGTCAGTCTCAGAAACGATCACGACCATCCAACTTCACCAAAGATGATTGGATGGCATAGATTGAATCCATGACCCCAAGCAGGTATTGGAATATTCACTACCGATCAACGCGGGCCCCGCATGGTCGGTATCCCAAAAGGGTGGCATAGCTTGCCAAACCGTCCAAACCAGAGCAAAAGATGGATGAAAAAAACCTAAATTAGGGTTTGAGGCACATTACATGTATCACAAAAAGATCTCAACCATCCATCTTCGCAGAGCATAGATGGAGGGTGTAGATGTAGATTCAAAGAGCCCAGAGCATGTCAACACAAACACCGTGGCCCGCCTACATACTCGATCGATCGGTCAGGACCAACTATAGTTGGTCGTCTTGATTCGTGCGCCCCAACCTGGTACACACGACCCAGGCAAAACCTAATTAGGGTTTGTGTCGCGATCACGAGCGTCCCTTTTCTCCCCGCTCGGATGAAGGGTCCAGGAATAGACTAAGCGGTTCGATAAGTATCAACATGATCACTGCGGGCCCACCTATCTCCACACCCGATCGGCCAAGACCAAACTTGGCTGTACACCTTGATTCGCGTGCCCAAGCTAGGCGTGGTCACACTTCCCAACCGCAAACCCATCTCGACCGCTCAAGTTTACTGGGACAAATTGAGTGGCTTAGATCACGTTTATTTGGGGAGATGAAGTACAATATATACACCATCCCACCTATGCATCTTGGGGCTGATCGGCCAAGACCGACCAAGCTTGGTCGTCTTGGAACGCGCGCCAAAATTGACATGAAGTGCGGCTTTGCGGCACCAAATTTTTGTTGCAATTGATCTCGACCACTCAACTTCATGGGACAAATTGAGTGGCCGGATCACACTTTCACGAGACAATGAGATATGGGCTCCTACACCGTCATGTCGTCTACACACATGCACGATCGGCCTGTCAAATTGTATCCCAAGCTTGGATTCGACCAAGCTGAAGAGTGATGCTTGCGCACCTCTTTAAAAACCCTAATTCCATCAACGGTCGCAGATGAGTGTCTCAAAGATCATCTCGTCCGTCCAACTTCACCGGCTTGGTTATACAACCCTAGTCGAGTTATTGGTCAGTGAGGCGTCATGGTGATCACCACCCGTCACTTTACCACACCATGATGCAAGACATAGAATACACACGGTACTTCACAAGTATGGACTTTCTAAATAACTTAGTTATTTAATCTAGCATTACATGCGACTTTCTCAGGGTCCCACGATCCACACTCTCGAGACATCAATCATGTCACAAACTGGGGATACATACTTGGGTATTGGTCGGCGGTTTACTGACATGCGGCGTGCAACGCGCCATCACAAGAACGTGTCAGGAAGTCATGGACGGTTAGATATGACAGGAGAAGTGGGCAAGACTAGTCGTGTAACACTAACACTCAACTCCACTACTCCATCACTCCACTTCCTCCACTTCCCACGAGAGACGTGAATAAGGCTCAAATGACTTGTATAAATAGGTTTTCCTCCCTATTTCCAAAAACAGAACAAGTCCACACAACAGAGGCAAGTGTTGATACCATCGTATTCAAACACCGGAACTGATAGCTTACATCCTGCAAGCCAGTCCAACTTTCTGATACAAGTCATACATAGCCAACACCTTCATAATCTCAACACCTTCTTCGCTTCCCTCCCTAAGATCAACCCCATCTCCTTCACTTTGTGACCGAAACAAGTCTGGAACGGCCATTTCTTGGTTTAGGCCGGATTTGCACAGATTGATTTCGAATCTACAAGCACTCCCGTGCAGTGCATTTGTTTAAGGTTTAGACTCATTTCTCATCCACACACCCCAAATTACCAAAACCGGCGAAATAGTTTTCACCCATAAACAATTGGCGACCACAATGAGGTTAATCTCTCGGTTGTAAAGTCAATTTCTTCAAAATCCGATTCAATTTTATCAATTTCAAAAAGGGTAGATCTTAGGACCAATTCAATCATCAATCCATTTCAAGATGGTAGAACTCAGGTATGGATCAGCAATCAATTCTGATGGACACTACACCAAATCAGACATTTTGTGACACAAATATGTGTGACTTATTATTTAATGTCACACATATAAGTGTAATAAATATGGTGTTATTCTTTTGTTACACATTAGTGGTCACACTAATAAGTGTGACTTTAATTAATTAAAATCACACTTAAATGTGTAACAAGTATGTAATGGATATTAGTGTAACAAATTTAAGAAAAAAATAATTAAAAAAAATGTTTTGCTCCTCATTGGGGATACATGATACCTACATCCGCCACCCAGAACGTGGATCTAGAAACACAAAGTTTTCAAAATTTACAGCTACGATATTCACATACAAGAAGTATATAAACCGATGAAACCATGGTATATATTGCATAAAAATTATATACGGTACAAACATCCAAGTTGCCAAAAAATTAAAAACCAATGACAGTGAAAATTGTGCCCTGTAAATTCTCTAACATGGCTGTAGGAGAAAAATTACAATGAACCCAGGAAAACAGAAAACTGAGTTGGAGAAAGGCTAGCTCTATTAACCTTCATTGTTCTGCGATCCTTGCGATCCTTGACAAATGTTGGATGATGAACTTTACTGTCAAGTAGTTATGTTCTTCTTAAGGAAGTACCATTCTGAGTTTGGGGTCAGATGTTGTACATATTTCATTTATTAAGGAACCATTTTCTAGCAAATTAGACATCAAATATCAACATTCCACCAGCTCCATGTAATCGGGTAAGTCAAAGGAAAGAATAAATAGAAAAATATTCACCCTGACAAAGGAATAAACTGAGATAGATTACTTGCTTCAAAGTGTAAAGTCATCAGCATTCAATTTGTAACTGCCTTTAATTTGCATCCCAAAATCCCAGCCAAATTTTTATTTACATACCTGCAACATTAACAATGAGGCTATAGTGAGATAACTAACTTGATTATCCATCACTTAGGAATTCTACCTAGGCATCACTTATGTTTTCCGTCTACAGGATAAGAGTTCTTAAGACAAAGTTTCACACGCTCAATCAACTGAGCTAAGACGGGAAGAGATGGAATATGTGAGTTGTCATCCATGATGATTCCAGAACATAAAGTACGGAAAAATAATAATAGATGTACATCTAGCAGTACCTCCATGATCAAAGCCTCAAACACCATCATGCGTTTCCAATCTCTAGCAACAATTTCTCATGCTCTTGATCACTCTGTAAAAACCACATCATAATAGTGGAATAAGCGACACGTAAATAATATATATTAAACACCAATAATATCAATGATGCAAAGCATAACATGACAGAAAAACAAAATGAGGAGATCAAGAAGGTACAACTCTCATATCGACCAAGAAGGCTACAGTTTCACCTAGAAAGCAAGAAGTCTAATATTTAAGACTTTCTTTAGCTAGATGAGGGTTACATTTACTACAGTAGCCTAAGTGTATAAATAACTTAGAAAAATTAATATCTTCAGAGAAGGGGTACTCTCCTATGAAGTAGGAAAGCAACACATATATGGACACTCAAGATTAGGCTGACTTGGTGGTAACTGTTAATTAAGCTATTACGACTCTTTTTCCAAAACTACTGCACCCAAACCACAAAAAATACAACTTCCCCCGATCTGGAAAAATAGTTTAAAAAAGAAAATTCTAATTGACTGAATCATCTTCTTTTTCCTTGTCGTATCGGATAAATTTACTGCCATTTGATAGTTCATATATAGGAGTAGATGCTACAGTTGCTTGACTCTAGATTACAGGTGAGTTATATAATTTCACTACTAATCTCAACATAAGAAAGTGATATAAAAATTGTGAATAAAATGGTGAACTCACAAGTTGGTCTTATCCCATTTTCCTCCAAGAACGGTCTTACTGCCACCTTTATGTTCATCCAAGAGTTTCTCCAAAAATGCAAAGTGATTTGAGTTCAAATTCCGGGATATATCTTTCAGTTCATGTTGACCTTCCCAAAAAAATTACTCCACTGTGTACTTGAAACATCTACGTGACAGAGACACATAAAATCAATCAAAAAGGCCCAATTAGCAGTTGGATATTTTCTGGTGCACTATGCCAGATAACTTTGCTATCTTACCAACTTTGGATGCAATATGGAGCAATGCACGCTTGACCATTAATAAAACATCACTTTCCAGCAACAAATTTCCATGTAGCAACCTGTGAATCCCAAAGTTTGAATCAACAACAGGACTTGTACAAGTAACTTCTTGTAACTTCTTTTTTTTATCTAAGGACTTGTACACAAGCACATAAAATCTTGTCTGATATGCAACAGTTGACATTTACCTGGCCAAGATTGTGTATTTCTAGCTATAAGCATACTTTAATTTTATGAGGAATAGAGAAGATATGAAAAAGTAATTAACTATATACCTCCTGATATGAACTAAAAAAATATCCACATGACAGAAGGGAAATGTAGCCAGCAGAACAGATCAATTTTTGGTAAGATGATGCTCAGCCCTCTTCCTAACTTTCTCACAACAGTTTAAATTGGAATCAATTATAATTCAAAATATATCCATGGAACATTATTGTGAGTAAGCATTACTAGAGTGATGAATTAGTCTATTAAAAGCGAACCACATGGTGAAAAGCAACCAAAGCTTTTAAGTTTATCCCATGATTTACATCCCTTCTTATGCAACCAGTTATAATCAACCAACCACATTGAGGCATGATTTTGTTAGTGAGATAAGCAAAACTTATGCAAAAATGAACTCCTACAAATCGTAATAATTGGTAGGGTAAGAAGAAACTAGTACATAAACCCAATTCCTATTTGGAATTGAGGATCAAATCTCAGATGGCCAATCCACGGATGCGCTTGCTGGTGGCTTTAGATTGGAAACCCAGATCGAAAGACATTGAGAATTAATACTAAAGGCTTCCGACATTAATCAAATTATATGGAGAGTTAAATTACCTGATTCGTGTTAGATCTTGTTTTCCATTTGAATAATCGCTCTTCTTGATTCAAAGATTGGATTTGCTTTCAGATCTCGAAAAGTTGCTCCTTCTTGCCCTAGAATTCTTCTATACTTAATGTTTTCTATTAGATTCTCAGAAAAATCTAGAAAAACTCAGGTTGTTAGGGTTCTAAACCAAAACAACTGTTAAGAACACAAAAACTAGATAGAACCCTAAGACTAAGTCTTATGGGGTGCTAGTCTAGCACCTAGATTAGCAGTCAGGACTACCTCCTAAGTCTTATGGGAGTGCTAATCTAGCAGCTAGATTAGCAGTCCACGTCAGCCCAGCGCCCAACGCTGAATGGTTCAGCGCTTTAAATCTCAACTGTCAGATCAAAAATAAATCTCTTAGCGCTGAACCATTCCGCGAAAAGGTAGTTTTTCAAGCGCTAATCATTCAACAAACTATCTAGCATGCTAGTTCACATGCTAGCAACTGGTAGGAGAGAGAACTAGTGTTAAATTTTTTGCCACACTTTTTTTTTGAATTGCAACACTTAAGTGCTAATCTAGCACCTCCAATCTAGCCCATAAGACATTGAGAATTAATACTAAAGGCTTCCGACATTAATCAAATTATATGGAGAGTTAAATTACCTGATTCGTGTTAGATCTTGTTTTCCATTTGAATAATCGCTCTTCTTGATGCAAAGATGGGATTTGCTTTCAGATCTCGAAAAGTTGCTCCTTCTTGCCCTAGAATTCTTCTATACTTAATGTTTTCTATTAGATTCTCAGAAAAATCTAGAAAAACTCCGGTTGTTAGGGTTCTAAACCAAAACAACTGTTAAGAACACAAAAACTAGATAGAACCCTAAAGATAAAATCCTTTTTTATGGGGATTAGCCACCTCTGCTTTGTAACAATAAGAGAACTGAAGTTGTATTAATTGAAGTGTTTAAAACAAACTCACGAAATTGAGTATTTATACTAATCAGTACTTGCCTAATCAAGAAGTAACTTACGTATTAAAGAATCCTAACTAAATAAGGAAACTACCTAGTTAACTAAATAAAGGAAATATCGAGGTTAAGGAGTTGTACGCAACATCCCACCCTCCTTGAAAGCATGCTTGTCCTCAAGCATCAAATTGAAATCGTAATAGTAGTTCATCAAAGATCTTCCCACGTAGCTTCTTCCACTGGATGATCCTCCCACTGGACTAACCATTTAGTGCCTGCATGAGCTCCTTTCTTGAACATTTTTCGTTCCAAAATTTTGGCTGGTTCCCACTTATCATAATCCACTGTAATTGGTAGATTAGTATCCACAACAGCTGAAGAACCAAGTTGCAGTTTCAGCTGTGAAACATGAAACACTTGGATGAATACGACTGGAAGTAGGTAAGTCCAACCTATAAGCCACCGCACCAATTCTTTCAAGGATACGAAAAGGGCCGTAAAACTTAGGAGAAAGCTTAGAATAAGCCTGATTTGCAACTGTGTTTTGCCTATAAGGTGCAGTCTAAGAAAAACCAAATCATTGACTGCAAAAGTTCTCTCGGTCGATGTTTATCAAAGATAATTCTTCATTCTTAATTGAGCACTTGCAAATGGGACTTCAAAAGCTTTAAAGTATGATCCCTAGCTCGTAATGTAGAATCAACGACATTGACAAGATGTAGAACCCGGTAAGTAAGAGGATACTGTTGGAGGCGAACGACTATAAACTGCTTGATATGGAGTCATCTGAATTGTTGAATGAAAACTTGTGTTATGCCACCATTCCGCCCATGGTAACCATCTTGACCATTCACTAGGTTTTGTTCCAGCAAAACATCGTAAATAACATTCTAAAGTTCTATTAGTAACTTCAGTTTGTCCATCAGATTGTGGATGATATGCTGAACTTCTACATAACTTTGTATCCTGTAAAGAAAAATATGCTTCCCAAAAATTGCTCATGAAGATGGGATCACGGTCACTTACAATAGTTCGTGGCATGCCATGCAAACGTACTATTTCTCGTACAAAAATGTCAGCAATAGAGTCTGGCGAGAATAAGGATGAGAGAGTGCAATAAAATGGCCATATTTAGATAATCTATCTACGACCACGAGAATAGAGTTTTTGCGATGTGAAAGTGGAAACCCATCGATGAAATCCATCGATATATCTAACCAAATATCAGCAGGTATAGGTAGAGGACTCAATAATCCTGGAGGGGCTACGGTTTCAGCTTTATTACGCTGACAAATATCACAATGAGAAATGAAGGTTTTAACTGCAGTTTTCATACCTTTCCAATAAAAACTGTGTTGTAAACGCTTATAGGTGCGTAAGAATCCAGCATGACCACCAATGGGATTAGAATGGAACTCTTTAAGAAGTTTAATGCACTGTGGAAGAAGATGGCACCACTATACGACCTTTATAACGTAAAACTCCATCGATAAGAAAAATTGGGTTTACAAGTATCATTGGCACGCAACCGCTGAATAAGAAGACCCAATTCGTATCATCATGGCATTCCTTAATAATGTCGGTAAGACCCGAGAAAATAATAGCAGAGAGAAGTAAAAAGAACCATGAATCCGAGAAAGTGCATCAACTGCAATATTTTCTTTGCCTTTACGAAAAATAATCTCATAGTCGTACCCCAATAATTTAGATAACCACTTTTGTTGTTCCATAGAAGATAATTTTTGATCCAAAAAATACTTTAAACTCCTATGATCCGTATAAATTTTGAAATGCCTCCCTAGTAAATATGGACGCCATTTTTGAACCTGCGTAAACCACAACGAGCATTTCCTTATCATATATAGAGAGATTCAAATTTTTACCGAGATAAAGGTTTACTTGTAATATGCAATTGGTCTATTTGATTGCATTAGAACAAAGACCTAATCCATTCCCCAAAGCATCACATTCCAATACAAATTCCTTTGTAAAATCTGAAGTATTAAAACTGGTGTTGAAGTTAAAGCTTGTTGGAGTTGTTTGAAAGCCGCAGATGTCGTTTCAGTCCAAACAAAAGCATATTTCTTGAGTAGCTGAGTTAATGGTGCACTTATTTTTCCAAAATCCTTAACAAATTTCCGATAATAACCAGCTAAACCCAAAAATCCACGTAATTCCTTAACTGTAGTAGGAATTTCCCATGACAAAATACATTGTATTTTTTCATTCTCTACTGAAACTCCTTCGGATGAAATAACATGACCAAGATAGCCAATAGAACTTTGAGCAAATGCACACTTTGAATCCTTAACAAACAATTTATTAGTGCGTATAATGTCAAACACTAAAGATAAGTGCTTGATATGATCCTCAAGATTGTCACTATAAATTAAAATATCATCAAAGAAAACAAGCACGAACCTGCGTAAATAAGGCCCGAAAATATGATGCATGAAGCTCGAAAAGTGGCAAGTGCGTTTGAAAGACCAAAAGGCATGACAAGAAATTGTAGAGGTGACCATCATGAGTTCTAAAAGCCGTCTTTGGAATGTCGCGCATGCACTCTAAGTTGGTGATAACCAAAATGAAAATCCAGTTTAGAAAAAATGGTTTTTCCATGTAATTCATCCAACAATTCATCCACCATTGGAATGGGAAATCTATCTTTGACAACACTTGTTTAAAGCTCGATAATCCACACACATCCTCCAAGAACCATCTTTTTTGCGAACCATTAAAATGGGAGAAGAGTAGGGACTAGAGCTTGGTCTAATGAAACCAAAGATGTTGTAATTCTTTCACAATTTTTTCTATTTCATCCTTCTGAAAATGTGGATAACGATAAGGACTCACATTAATCGGAGCGAGAACCGAAGTAGTGGAATATGATGATCATGCAAACGTTCGGGTGGAAGAATATTTGGAATCTTGAAAATATCTTCATATTCGACAATAGTTGTTGGATCTCGGGCGGCTGTTCAAGTTGAATTAATAGCGATACTAACTAAAGATAGTTGAAGAACAAAACCATAAGTCTCTTTACGTAATAAATGTTGCATGGGAGATGCATCCAGGAGCATGACATATGAAGAATTTTTCCCACGTATGATGATATTCTCTTCACCAACTTTGAACTGCATCGTCAAATGAGTAAAATCCCAAGATATTTCACCCAATGTTCGTAACCATTGGACACCCAACACTGCATCACAACCGCTGATGTCTAAAAGATAAAAATCAACCAGAAAAGTATATTGTTGTAGCTTAACTGGCACATTTAAACAATACCCATGGGTACGTAACTGACCTCCATCACCTACTGTGACACATAAAGAAGAATTTGATTCAATCTTATAACCACATTGCTTTGCAATTGTTGGATGAAGAAAATTGTGCGTAGCTCCAGAATCCACCAAAAATGTAAGAGCCTGAGCCTTAATAAAACCTTGAATGCGCATGGTGTTTGGAAAACTAGAACCCACCAAAGAATGCAAAGAAATATTCAGCTCATGTTCTTGTGGTAATTTAGTAGTATCAGAAGGTGGAGGCTGAATTTCTTCATCAAAGTTCGGATCATCAGTGTCATAAATACTTTGAGGCATATCTAAAATCAATAGTCTTGGTTTGACACATAAGTGACCAGGCTTGTAATAATCATCACAATTGAAACAAAGACCCTTGTCTCGTCTTTCTTTTTGTTCTTCCCATGTTAATCTTTTAGCTCCATTGGCAATGTTGATTTTTTTATTTGTTGGTTGGTAGCCATTGAGGTTCTAAAAGGGTTAGAACGAAAAGGTTTGGAAACTGAAGAGGCTGCAATGATATTATCTTCTTGTTGTATTGCCTTTTTGAAGGCTTCGGCTAAAGTCTTGGGTTCAAATAAACGAACACCAGTGCCAATATCCACTCGTAAGGCAGCAATAAATAAATCAACAAGGTACTGTGTAGGAAGATCATGAACAAAATTTATCAATTTTTCAAACTCAGAGATTAGTTGTCGAACGGACTTGATTGAGACAATTTTGTCAATGCAATATGTGGATTTATAAACTTGTGATCCCTTTAATCTGTCACGAATTAGAGAACAAAAATCTTCCCAAGATGGTGTAGGATTAGACTTTTAAACCAACGATACCGAATTGGCATCATCTCACGGATGAGCAAAAGACAACTTGAATTTGAAAATCTGCATTGATTGAATATAGGTTGAAATCTTGCTCGGCTTTGAAAAATCCAGCCGTCGATTTGTACCATCAAAAGTTGGAAATTTTATGTTGATGGAACCCTTGACGAATAGATGGATTGGTACCACCCCCTTACCATTATTATTGCCATCACCATTAACATTTCCATTATTTCCATTGCGTTGATTTCTGTTTCACCTGTCATCGAGAGCATCGGTAATGGCGTCTTTCATCGCAGATTGTGAAAGCTTTCATATCTTCTTTGTGGTTTGCTCTAGCAACTCCTTCTTTAGTCTCACTGTTTTAATGTCATCTTGTCATTTGTTTAGTTAGGGAAGTAATCAACTCTTTGATATCATCTTTTATACTTATAGATAATTCCTTGATCTCATCTTTTAAACCGGTAACTTCTGCTGTTAACTCCACAATCGTCATGATAAAGAAAAAAAAATTGCTGAAATTCTGAAATATATATCAAACCTGCTCACGATACCGGATGTTAGGGTTCTAAACCAAAACAATCATTAAGAACACAAAAACTAGATAGAACCCTAAAGATAAAATCCTTTTTTATGGGGATTAGCCACCTCTGCTTTGTAACAATAAGAGAACCGAAGTTGTATTAATTGAAGTGTTTAAAACAAACTCACGAATTGAGTATTTATACTAATCAGTACTTGCCTAATCAAGAAGTAACTTACGTATTAAAGAATCCTAACTAAATAAGGAAACTACCTAGTTAACTAAATAAAGGAAATACTGAGGTTAAGGAGTTGGCACGCAACACCGGTTGTTTGAGGTTTAAAATTCGGGGTGATGGATAAAATCCATTAACGTGATGGATTCGATTCTAGAGGAAAAAGAAAACTTCTCTTTTCAAGGAAAACAGAAAAAAGATAGTAACTGATAGGCGGAGTCGCCTAGACGGGGAGAAGTTTGGGACGTGGTTTCTTTTTGTTTCTGTTTAACGTGATGGAGAATTTTTTATTTTCTTAAAAAAATAGCCGACAGTTTTGTCATTTTAGGAAAATAGCCCACAGTTTTGTCACACTAAATATGTAACAAAATAAATTGCAAAATAAAATAAAACTATTCTCGAATTAATGTCACACTTTCTGAGATTGTTACACATATTAGTGTGACAACGGTTGTTACACTTATAAGTGTGATACTTGCGTGTTACAAATTTCTCAATTTGGTGTAGTGGGAGCTAGTGTGGATAAAACTCCCGGTGTCGATGTACCTGTCAGTGGAGCTACCATGGTCAATACATCTTATGGAGCCGTCACTTCTACCACCAGTGCCAGCGTGGCAGGAGATGTTCCAGTAAGTGTAACGCCTCCCATCACCAGAGCCATAGCAGCCGCAAATCCCGGCATCTCATCAAGTGTAACACCTCTGGTAGTCACCAGAGCAACAACTTCCACTCCTTTATCAGGACGAGGAGCCGGAGGGACGAGAGGAGGACCAGAGCAACAACTTCCACTCCTTTATCAGGACGATATCCCCGGCAGCGTCGCCAAAAATTGATGATTATTTTCAATGATGTTGTAGAAAGTGGTAGTAAGGTTGTCGTTCACTCGGACTTGATGAGATTGATTTTAAGAATTAATAAAAGAAAAATATATACAAAAATATTGTCACAAATATCGAGAGAATACTGGGACTCAGGATTCCACTAATTCTCGTATTCATGTGGTTCATCTATTAATTCCATACAATTCTAGCTCTTAAAATAACAAACATCGACTCTTTATCCTTTGCCAAAGTAGATTTTATAAAGTATTAGATGTAAATCACAAGCATGATGCATCAAAAGTTCTTAGACTAAGCATACACCATCAAACGAAATCACAAATAATCAAGAAAAATCATAAATCAATTTAGAATAATGCAAAAAGTCATAAAAGAATTAAATAGAATTACCACATGCGTAAAGAATGGCTTCATCCGTCATCCCAGTGTTGGGGTTTAGCTCCTCATATCAAAAACACGGTCAAAATATTCGTTCATGGCTCAAACGGTGTTTTTATTGAAGAAATATTGGAAAAAGAATAGAAGCAGCTCAACTGCAACGTTTATAATTGTTACAGATTGAGTGTTACAGTGGAAACAGAAAATATAAGACTGCTGCGGAAACGACAGTTCTCTATGTCGTTGATCTGCGACAAGTTTCTGCGACTGACACAGGACGTCCAATGTTCTTCGTCTCCTTCTTCAGCAGCAGCAGCAGAGAATTCCTCTGCAATTCTTCTTTCTTCGATTCTATGGCCTCTGACCGGACCCCTAACTCCCGATACCTCCTCATGTGACCGCAAGCACCTATTTATACCCAACATCGCAATAAAATCTCGGCAGTAACTCGAGATAATCCTCTTCCCTTTTCTGTGATATCACGGGATATAATTCCTTGAATTAGTTCTTCACGCGTCTGTAGTTGTTTTCCATACGTCTTCTTCCAGCATCACACTCCCACATGTTGTACCCTCATCACAGAAGTAGTTATACACACGATTTTTTCCAAAAGTAGCTGAAAATATCTCGAGAATATTCACTTGCTCTGTTTTAACCAAAACCACGTCAACTTCCTTATTTTCTCGATTCCAATTCATATACCAGCCCTGTTTAGCCCAAAGGAAGATACCCATTCAATTTTAGCTCTTTAGTCTCACTAAAAGGCCTCCAAATTGCTAACCCTAATTCTGCCGGTTTAATAATATCTTCCCCGCCAAATAACAGAATTTGAATGAATAAGATAGACACCCCTTATCCAGATTCGGTATCCCTTTAGCATTTATGTTGCCCCTTAGTAATTAAGATGTCCCTTAGCAAATTCCTTGGGTGTTTTTAACAAGTTTTCTGGGGTGTTTTTAGTAATTTTCTCCGGAGGTCCAAATAACAACTTTTCGATCCAATTTCTCCATAAGAATTTATTTCTCCAAAAACACCTACAAAGACATAAAATACCAAAATAAGCACAAAATCGAGTACTAACATTACAGAGAATTGAGGCTAATATAGACACATAAATGCGTCTATCACATCACCATTGCAGACTTGATGGAGAAGCAGAAAGTTCTTGCTAAGACTCAAATGGATATGGTCGCAACTCAGAAAGAGGTACTCACTTTTCTTAAGACATTAACTGATCGATTTCCACAAGAGCCGCGACATCCCCTTGAGCAAAAAAGAAACACATTCAACGCACCAGAGAAGGTACTTCAGCGGCGCGGACCTCCATGGACCTGATCAAAGAAGCGACATCAGATATGAGCGGTCCTGTCATGGAGACTCCTACACTAGGGACTGATACTCATAACGATCCTCCTCAAGTCAATAGTTTCACTATGAACCAGAGGGCGGTGGATCGGGAAGCGGTTTCTCTAGTGGAAAGTTTATGCGAACTTTCATACCTCTTGAAGAATCAGCGCGCGGAGACGTTTTGCTGCAATCAACCAGAGGAAGGTCACGACCGTGCCCTACATGTCACCGCACGCATCAAGGATTCAGAGTTCAAGACAGCCCTTATCTACACATGAGCGTCTTCGAATGTGATTACTCTCAAGACTCTCAGGGAATCCAAGGTTCTCCCAGGCAAGGTCGTACGGAAGCCTACCACAATGACAGACTTCAAGGGAAACCAAACCAGCACATATGGGAGAAGCTCCGCGGAAAGAATCAGACAAGTTCGTTGCGTCCCACTCCCCACGCGGGCGTCAATTCAGGAAGAAGACCGGCTTGCATCATTGAGGGCTAAAAACCAAGATGCATCTTTGCTGACGAAGCATTCTTCTCCATCCTGTGAAGCCACGACCCACGTTCGCACGAAGAGGGAACAAACTTTTGTGGCGAGTCGTGACCAGAAAGGGAAAACGGTATACCGACACTGCCATTATCAATTAGCAGGGGAGACTGTTACCCAGTCTCTCCACCCAATGGAATGCTATAACAACAACGAACCACAAGAACAAGTGCTAGATGCTCCACAACAGCTGCAAGATGGCACCAACTCCGCAACTGATGAGATTGAAATCGTTGAGGAATCTCCTAGGCCTATCTCCATCAGCTCAACCGTGTGTACGGATAAACACACGAAGCTCGTGGATCTTCTCAAATAGTACCAGGACATATTTTCTTGGAGATATGAAAAAATGCCGGATTTAGATGAAACTTGGTCACCCATCATCTACATGTCATACCTGGATCCAAGTCGGTTAAACAATTGTAGTTCGAGACACGAGGAAAATGGATAAATCAAAGTCTTGCATAGACTTCAGAGACTTGAACAGGTGCTGCTCCAAAAACGATCCACCTCTACCTAATATCGACATGTTAGTAGATGCAACCAGCGGACACGGCATGTTCTCCTCCATGGATGGATGTAGCGGCTACAACCAGATAAGGATGTACGAGCATGATGCAAGTAAGATAGCTTTTCGAACTCCTCTCGGAAATTTTTATTAAACCATATTGCTATTTGGTTTAAAGAATGCCGGTGCAACGTATCAACGCTCTATGACGGCAATCTTCCACTGGAGCCGATACCTCAAGGGAGCAGCCTCAAGAAGATAACGATGTCCACGCGTCATATCGAGCAAGATCCGGGCGAGTCACTCTATCAGACAGTGGTCGAACAAGATCCGGGCTAGTCACTTTATCAGACAGTGGTACATGTCTATCATGCTATGTTGGAGAATCCGCGCTTTTGGTCATCCTCTGGAGCTGTTGAACGCTCATCTACAACAACATATGCCCTTATAGAAAGAACCAGGCATGCCGGTAATGAAGAGCCTCATAATGTTTGTAGGGGCATATATCTCACCAACATGCGATACAACCTTCAGCCTTCTGTAAGTAGTTCCCTGAAGCAGCAAGAGGAAAACCACCGAGATACAACATCCTGCGCGTCCGTCAACTCCAACTCCAGTACCACATGCACGACTCCCACAATGATGAAACAATGTCCAAGATATTCCATATCTGGATCGACAACACCACTACGAACAAACCATGTAAACCACGCTTGGGGACTGACGCTCAGCATGAAGTTCCTTCACCGTCACCAAGGAATTCTTCAACATGAGAGAGATGGTCGGTTAAGAAGCATGGAATTCGCAAGGGTAAATCGAATCAAGAGAGAAAAACTTCAACGCTCCCTCTAGCGGAAGCCGCTTCAATGGTCTATTCAAGAGCTGCATCAAACGCTCTCCGGACTCCGCTTGCTCCGGAAGATGCTTCAACGCTCTCGGGACCCACACCACGTTCGAACATACAAGGTTCACGTTTGGGCAAAGCAAGCACGCCTAGATCCCACTTTCGAGCAAAGGGAAGACCGATGTTGGTTAGCAAGACCGGTGTTCGTCAAGGCAAGACCGGTGTTGGTCGAAGTAGCAAGGATGACACTCGAGCAAGCACATAAACTGTACGCGCAAAGAAAGCAAGGTCGCGTTGATCAAGTCACAAGGCCGTCTTGCTCAAGTCACAAGGCCGGTGTTGATCAAGTCACAAGGCCGTTACTGCTCAGGTCACAAGTCCGGTATTGCTCAAGTTTCAAGTCTGGTATTGATCAAGTCACAAGTCCGGTATTGCTCCAAGTTTCAAGTCTGGTATTGCTCAAGTTTCAAGTCTGGTATTGATCAAGTTTCAAGTCCAGTGACAAGTCCGGTATTGATCAAGTCACAAGTCCGGTATTGATCAAGTCACAAGTCCGGTATTACTCAAGTCTCAAGTCTGGTGTTGATCAAGTCACAAGTCCGGTGTTGCTCAAGTGACAAGTCCTAGATTGATCAAGTTTCAAGTCCCGGTGTTGCTCAAGTTTCAAGTCCAAAGTGTTGATCAAGTCACAAGTCCGATATTGCTCAAGTTTCAAGTCCGGTGTTGATCAAGTCACAAGTCCAGTATTGATCAAGTCACAAGTCCTAGATTGCTCAAGTTTCAAGTCCGGTGTTGATCAAGTCACAAGTCCTAAGTATTGATCAAGTCACAAGTCCTGGTATGCTCAAGTTTCAAGTCGGGTATTGATCAAGTCACAAGTCCGGTATTGCTCAAGTTTCAAGTCCTGGTATTGATCAAAGTCACAAGGCTGGTATTCGAATAAAACAGGCGCACGCAGATGGGCGGTTTGCCATCAAACACTGGTCGACGTTCGATCGGAGCACGCGGCGGGTCCCACTTGATCCCAGCCCAGATTGGTCAGGGCAGACATAACCGTCCCCAATCAAAGCTCTCTCTCCGAAGAAGGCGTTCAGCTCAACACTTCAACGCTCTCCCGGGGCTGCTCCGAGCCGATTCAACGCTTTCTACGGACCCACATTTACATTTGAGCAAACAAGGTTCATTTTTTTAAAAAAAAACAAGCTTGCTCACATCGGTCCCACGTTCGATCAAAGCAAACAAGCAAGGCGGTGTTTGGTCAAAACATCAAGTCCGGTGTTTAGTCAAGCTAGCTGGGTCGGTGTTTGGTCGAAGTAGCAAGATGACACTCGAGCAAGTACATCAACCATACGGTCAAAGTAGGAACAGGACATGGCCGACGTTTGAGTGGTCCGCGTTTGATCGAAGCATGCACATCTGCCCATGTTCGAATCAAACATGCTTACATCGGGTCTACGTTCGATCAAGCGGGCGCAGCGGACCCACGATTAACCATAACAGTGCACATCAATCCCACGTTCGATCAAGCAGTGCGGTAGCCCGCGAACGAAACAGCGTGAATAATCCATCAAGCAGCAAGGCCGACATCATGCTAGGGGAACACTCGCTGACGCCTCTTGAACGTGACATGCTCAAGGACATGATGACCCGTCTCTCTCCTGTAACATCTAACTTTGTCTCATAAGCTTTGTCTTTAACTGTCACCATCTCATGCCTACCCCACAATGGTGTAACCATTAAGTGCTAGGCATGGGACTTAATGTTGATGGTGGATTTTCATTCAAGGCTAAAATTTTAAAAGCCAAAATTATGCGCTAACATCTTGCAAAAGATAAAGCCATTAATAAGTGATGAATACTTCTTCACTTTACTAATTCACCTAGAATGGAGCATGTGGCAACAATCCCAAAGATTCATGAATTAAATACACGAAATTCATCCAGGTTGGAGCATGTGGCAACAATCCCATATACCCTGTGAATTTACAACATTATTAATTAATGCATGACGAGCCTCGTATTTCCTGTACTCATTACCTGTGCGGCATGACGACTGAGTGTTGCTCTCAGCAGAGCAACACGAATCTCCAAGCATTAATAATGAAGCATGTACGAAATACCCATACATGCTACAACTCTCGGTGTGTTATACTAGCCCGATTGAGCATATTTGAACCTGAACTGACCATGTCAGTCTCAGAAACGATCACGACCATCCAACTTCACCAGCATGATTGGATGGCTTAGATTGACTCTGTAGTTGCAGGAAATCCCACACTACACCCCTCATAATATTTTGTAGATCTAAATCTTATTAATCACCTAAATTTCAAATATAAGTGCTAGGAATATAAATTGACACAAGGATTTTTTACATGGTTCGATCAATGTGATCTACATCCATGGTTCTTCACTATGATTTTTGAGGTTACATAAGAATTAGATTTACAATCTCCATTAATGGATATTTTGTAGAGCTCTAGATCTAATTTTAGGGGAAGAAGATGATAAAGAAAATAAATCTCTCCTCCAAAATCTCTCTCTCTGAAATAATATCTTTCTCTCTCTCTTCCCAAAATTATTCCCCCCTTTCTCTCTCCTGCTCTCCTCTTTATATAGTGTTTACATAGTGGATGACAGCATGTACAACTAATATTTCTCTTAATTTCGGATTTACCTTGCGACATCCTCGCGAGAGTATAAATGTTAAATCTCGCAGACACTCTAGTTTTCGCAAGATCTTCAGATTGTCTTCATGTTTACATTATCTTCATTTGTTATGTCATTTCAAATCACTTTGCGACGGCTTCGCGACGTTGTTAATGAAGATTCTCGCAAGTGTGTTGTTGTTGCGATATTTGGATCCTACATCTTGCCTCTTTTTTTCTTGAATATTGCTTGAAGAGCGATCTTTAAGAAAAAATCATTGTTGTAGTATTGTTTGATCTTTGTTGATGAAGGAACGAGCGAAAAGAATACTAGACTTGAAAAGTACATACTTGCCTCTATTCTTTTGCGAAGTTCGAAGCTTTGCGAAAATAAGAAGTATTATCTCTTGAAGTATGCGAAAGTATAAAGTATCTTTGAAGAGGTATATGAAGTATGAAGTACCCTTTGAGAAGTATAAGAAGTATAAATGTCCTTGATTGCGAATAAGAAGTATTGTGAAATTATTACTCCATGCTCTCTGCCTCATGTAATGCTCTATTCTTTCGCGAAATTCTGAAGCTTTGCGAAGTGAATAAGAAGTATTAATCCTTGAAGTATAAGAAGTATTGCCTCTGTTCATGCGAAGTTATTATTCCATTTTAGTGAGGATTCTTGTTATTCATTGGTGAATATCTTCTTTGGAAGTGATTCTTGCCGAGAAGATAAAGAACATAAAATGTTTTCTTGGTTATCCATAGTTGCCTCTGTTCTTTATCTATGAGGGTAGAATCCTTGAGAAAGTTTTGATTGAGCGAATTGTTTTTGCATTCTTATTTTGCCTCTGTCTCATGCTTTGCGCTAATAATCACATCTTGCGAAATAATCACATTCTACGAAATTCTCAAGAATCTGAATTACAATAATTACAGAAACTACGAATAACTCTGCGAAGTTTTGTAAACTACTTGTACGAATATAATACTTATGTAATGATTATGTTATGAAATGTGTATACGATGTTTATGCCATGAAATACTTATGCGATGCTTTCATGATGCGAGTATGATGCTTGTATGATGAGAATGCTTATCTACTGCAATGTATAACTAATGTTTGTGTTACTTAGCTTATTTTGCCGTTCTAAACTTGATGTAGCTTTAAATCGCTTCCATTCTTCATTTCTCTGATTTTGTCTCTAGTATATGCATTCCTCTTTGCGTATTTATTGTTCCTCGCGAGTTCTTTTGCTTGTGCTTCATTTTTTTCTTATTCCTGCACTATTAGTATCGCATAATAATATGATCATAATATCAAGTATGTGGCATTTGCATTGCCTCAGTCTCATTATTATGTACATGTTCGCAAGTTTATCATTTAATCATTTCATCAAGCTTATCATGTAATATTTTTTGCAATGAAACATCTCTGTTACTTACATTCAAAATGTTTATGTTGAATTTTGTCATTGCGACAAGATCGCAGGACGTCTTTACATTTTCATGTAATGACCCATTGGTCTTGCCTTATCAGCTTTTCTTGTGTGGTCTTATTTCGCCTTCCTAGTTAAAGGTCTTATTTTGCCACCCCCTCGTTTTTTTTGCGACAATATGACAGGCCTAAATATTCTTGCGAACATAAAGCCCCATGACATTGTCGTCTTTGCGATAAAATCGCAGGACGTCGTTACACTTTCATGTAAAGACCCATTGATCTTGTCTTATCATTTCTTTAGTATTTTTGCCTCTGCATGATGTTTTTCTTGCGACAATATGACAGGTCTAGAAATTCTCGCGAATTTGAAGTCCCATGACATTTGCCAGTCTTGCGATTTAAATCGCAGGACGTCTTTACACTTGCATGTAAAGACCCATTGATCTCGTCTTACCCTCATTAGTATTATTGCCTCTTCAGATCATCGCACAAATATGACAAACCTAAATTTTCTTGCGAAAATAGAGCCTTATGACATTTGCGTCTTTTGACACTCTCCCTAATGGAGGGTGTCGCCCTTATCATCTCCCCTGGTTGCCCCTTCAAGGAGGCGTACATCGGCCATACAAGACTAGCTCCTCCCATCCGGTCTTAACATCAAGCGTTGTTTTCGTAGCCTCTTATCCCTTATACCTATAGGGCTTATGGTTACGAGATCGCACCCTAAGTAGACTTTTCTTCGGGCCGAGTGCAAAGATGTGCCAAGACTTGTCAAGAGTGGTAAGGAAGTTCCATGCTCCCCGCACTCTTGACTCAACCGTGTACCTCGGCGCCTTGGTCATACGCTGACTCCTTGGAAGAGACCCTCGGTCGTCCAACCAGGGTATAACCTTATATAGTTGGAAATCCAAGGTATCTCTCCCGATGGATGTTATTATCCCCAATCTCCATGACTCGAGTTCCAGGAGCGGTGTAACCTTTTCCCCGAGCTGTGTTAAGAGATACCCCCTCATATGACGACACTTTAGGTCTTACATTTGCCTCTTACGAAATATCATTCGCGAACTAGGGTGTACGCCATAAAGGTTCGTCCCATTCACTCACTCATTCATTTTTGTCAATTTGTTCAATCATTCATCTTTGATTATTTCTTCTCATTATCTTTGCGAAATTATCGCATTTCCATTGTCTCTGCGAAATTATCGCATGTCTTCATTCTTTCATTCATCCTTCATTTCTCTCATTCTCTTCACTTATTCTTTCATTTCTGTCATTTCTTTCATTCATTCTCATAATATCATATCATTTGAAGTAAAGCAAATATTTAAGAGAAATATATAAATTAATCACAAATTTTTCTCGAATCTTTGAAATCTTTTAAAATCTTTGTAATTTAGAAATCTTTGAGATCTTTGAAATTTTTGAAATTTTTGTAAATTTTTTTTTTTTTTTCTTTTTTTTTTTTGTTGTAACTTTGAAATCTAGAAATCTTTGTAATTTTGAAGTCTTTATAATCTTAAAATCTTAGTAATATTTGTAATCTTGCGATTGAATCGCCTTTTTTGTAAATCAAATCAAAATTCTTTTATTTTATGTAAAAGTAAAATGTTCAAGGAAAGTGGTACTTAGCTTTTGTGGTTTGTTTGTTGTTGTTGTCTCTTACGAAGTATATGATTTGCTTGCAAGCTAGCATCCTTGAAATGTATAAACGTCGCACAAAATATATTATCTTGCAGCAAAAAGAAATATGAGAAATGAGATTTGAACCCTTGACCTGCCTCTTGAATATTCTCGCAGCATACCAACTGTTCTAACCCTTTCTTGCGAAATTAATTTACGAGATAATCATCAACTTTCTTCTTTGCGAAATAATCAAAGTCCATGCGAAATTTCGCATAACAAAAATAAATGTGCGAGAATAAGAATTGATCTGCGACCTTCCGCTTGCATTCATGCTTCCCGACCAACCGTGCTAGCCCCCGCCTCTGCGAAGTGTGTCTCGCGAAATAACCACCTACTTTCTTCTTGCGAAATATCCTTACGAAATTATCAAAGATCGGGCGAAGTAAACATTTGCGTGAAGCAAACGAACATCTCGCGAAGTGTTCGTGTTTGCGAACATTCGCAAGGTAAACATTTGCGTTGCGAAGTGCAAAAACTCTTTGCGAATGGGGAGATTCGAACTCTAGAAATCAAACTCCTTCTATTCACCGCCGACCATCCGGCTATTTGTCGCTTATAAAGAAACATACAATACTATAACTTTACTCCATTTCTTCGCTCTTGGAAGTTCAAAAATATGTATGGTGGGATTCGAACCCGCGACCTTAAGCTCCTCATGTTCGCTCGTGACCAATTGTCTTGTCTCTTGCTTGCGAAAGGATCGCAATGCTAATACATGACTTATATTCACCCTTTGATACTCAAGGAAAAAATTGACAAAATTCTATGCGAAGGGGAAAACTCGAACCCGCGACCTTATGTTTATACTCTTCGCTGTCCAATTGTGCTAAGCTGATGTTTGTGAAAGAAACACATAATGCTGTACTTGAGTTCATCCACCCTTTACCGTTCTGGAAAAAATATATGGAAAATATGAGTGATGTGAGGGTTGAACTCACGACATCCACCTAGTATACCTCGCGCACAACCATCTCAGGGTTGGCCGTCGCTTTTGCGATAGAAGACCATATTGCCACTCTATTATTCTTCCTTTCTTTTCAAACCAGTTCCAAAAAGTGTGAAAAATATTGTGCTTTGCGAGAATTGATCACGCGAGCTCTAACCCATACTCCTAATCCGACCATCTCATGTGCCGGTTTCCGTTTTGCGAAGATTCGCATGTAACCACCTCTTATTCTTTTCTCCTCTCTAGGCTGTAGAAAAAATGTGAAAAAATATGACTGTGGTGAGATTTGATCTTGCGACATCAAGCTTCTTCGCTCCAACTCAAACCATCTATGCGAGCTTATATTTGTGAAAAAAACCACAGCGTTTTGTTCTTATCCTTTTCTTCATTCTTCCTTTATTTCCTTCAACAATTTGCCTTTTTCTTTTTCTCCTGAATATGAAATCTTCCATTAAAAAATTAGCTTTCTTCCTTGAATTTCATCACAGCAACCTATATATATATATTTTTTTTTTTATGTCTTTGAATTGTTGATGGTGTTTTCTCCTTAAAGTTTATAGATCCAATTGAATTAGTCACCAACAAAGAGTCAATTTTTCTAAACTTTCTTGAACCAACAAGATTAGGTCCCTGTTTCTAGCGCATATGTAGTTGCAGGAAATCCCACACTACACCCCTCATAATATTTTGTAGATCTAAATCTTATTAATCACCTAAATTTCAAATATAAGTGCTAGGAATATAAATTGACACAAGGATTTTTTACATGGTTCGATCAATGTGATCTACATCCATGGTTCTTCACTATGATTTTTGAGGTTACATAAGAATTAGATTTACAATCTCCATTAATGGATATTTTGTAGAGCTCTAGATCTAATTTTAGGGGAAGAAGATGATAAAGAAAATAAATCTCTCCTCCAAAATATCTCTCTCTGAAATAATATCTTTCTCTCTCTCTTCCCAAAATTATTCCCCCCTTTCTCTCTCCTGCTCTCCTCTTTATATAGTGTTTACATAGTGGATGACAGCTCATGTACAACTAATATTTCCCTTAATTTCGGATTTACCTTGCGACATCCTCATGTAGAGTATAAATGTTAAATCTCGCAGACACTCTAGTTTTCGCAAGATCTTCGCACTGTCTTCATGTTTACATTATCTTCATTTGTTATGTCATTTCTGAAATCACTTTGCGACGGCTTCGCGACGTTGTTAATGAAGATTCTGCAAGTGTGTTGTTGTTGCGATATTTGGATCCTACATCTATTTCCCTTAATTTCGGATTTACCTTGCGACATCCTCGCGAGAGTATAAATGTTAAATCTCGCAGACACTCTAGTTTTCGCAAGATCTTCGCACTGTCTTCATGTTTACATTATCTTCATTTGTTATGTCATTTCTGAAATCACTTTGCGACGGCTTCGCTACGTTGTTAATGAAGATTCTGCAAGTGTGTTGCGATATTTGGATCCTACAGACTCCATGACCCCAAGCAGGTATTGGAATATTCACTACCGAACCAACGCGGGCCCCGCATGGTCGGTCTCCCCAAAACGGTGGCATAGCTTGCCAAACCGTCCAAACCAGAGCAGTATGGACGGAAAAAAAAACCTAAATTAGGGTGTGCGGCACATTACATGTATCGAAAAACAGTCTCAACCATACATCTTCGTAGGCATAGATGGAGGGTGTAGATGTAGATTCAAAGAGCCCAGAGCATGTCAACACAAACACCATGGGCACGCCTACATACCTGACTGATCGGTCAGGACCAACTATAGTTGGTCGTCTTGATTCGTGCGCCTAAACCGGTATACACGCCAAAGAAAACCTAATTAGGGTTTGTGTCGCGATCACGAGCGTCCCTTCTCTCCCCGCTCGGATGAAGGGTCCAGAATAGACTAAAACGAGTCCTGTAAGTATCAACATGATCACCGCGGGTCCACCTAGCTCCACACCCGATCGGCCAAGACCAAACTTGGTCAGACACCTTGATTCGCGCGCCCAAGCTAAGGCGTGGTCACACTTCCCAACCGCAACCGATCAAGACCGCTCAAGTTTACACGGGACAAATTGAGTGGCTAAGATCACGTTTCTATGGGGCGATGAAGTACATGTATATACACCATCCCACCGTACGCACGCCGGGCTGATCGGCCAAGACCGACCAAGCTTGGTCGTCTTGGAACGCGCGCCCAAATTTGACATGATGCACGACTTTTGCGGCACCAAATTTCTGTTGCAAATTGATCTCGAACACTCAACTTCGCCGGACAAATTGAGTGGCCCAGATCACACTTTCACGAGACAATGAGATATGGGCTCCTACACCGTCATGTCGTCTACACACATGCACGATCGGCCCTGTCAAAATTGTATCCCAAGCTTGGATTCGACCAAGCTGAAGAGTGATGCTTGCGCACCTCTTCAAAAACCCTAATTCCATCAATGGTCGCAGATGAGTGTCTCAAAGATCATCTCATTCGTCCAACTTCACCGGCTTGGTTATACAACCCTGTCGGGGGAGTTAATTGGTCAAGTGAGGCGTCATGGTGATCACCACCCGTCACTTTACCACACCATGATGCAATACTCGCATAGAATACACACGGTACTTCACAAGTATAGACTTTCTAAATAACTTAGTTATTTAATCTAGCATTACATGCTACTTTATGTGGGTCCCACGATCCACACACTCGAGACGTATAAATAGGTTCTCCTCCCTATTTCCAAAAACAGAACAAGTCCAGACAACAGAGGCAAGTGTTGATACCATCGTATTCAAACACCGGAACTGATAGCTTACATCCTGCAAGCCAGTCCAGCTTTCTGATACAAGTCATACATAGCCAACACCTTCACAATATCAACACCTTCTTCGCTTCCCTCCCTAAGATCAACCCCATCTCCTTCACTTTGTGACCGAAACAAGTCTGGAACGGCCATTTCTTGGTTTCGTCCGTATTTACCGATTGATTTCTCGAATCTACAAGCACTCCCGTGCAGTGCATTTGTTTAAGGTTTAGACTCATTTCTCATCCACACACCCCAAATTACCAAAACCGGCAGAAATAGTTTTCACCCATAAACAGAGGTATGTCTTCAAACTTTGCTCACTTCATAATCTTTCATTTATCGTTACTTTCTTGTTCTCTAATTCTTGCAAAAATTTTAGATTGAAAAGTTGAGATCAAGTTACAACAAAACTGGAAAAGCTAGCACTTTAGCTTCTCTACGCTCCATCACGGATGAAGTAACAATTTTTTTTTTTTTTATACTTTTAACAATATTGTTTCCTCTGTTTATTATCTTCATTTGTGTGCGAAGGTTGGTGTTGTAGTTGTTGAAGAAGAAGAATCTAATGTTGCGAAGACTAGAGGTAAAGGTAAATATTCTCTTCCCAAAGAGAAATCTGCTGAAGAATAAGAAGATGTAAGGTTGCGAAGACCAAAGGGAAAGGTAAAGGTTCTCTTCGCAAGGATAAATCTGCTGCCCCACCTTCAAAGAAACGAAAAGTTCATTCTCCTTCTCCTTCAAATCTTGACCCTAGCAAAGTTCTGACGATAATGATAATAATGATAGTTCTTTTTGCATGAGAAGATTTTCCACCCTTTACTCATTAACTCATGAATCTTCAATGGCACAATTATCTAGCATCTTCTCTGACTCTATGTAAGGAATTGGGGATGATCATCTTACTAGCACATGTAGAGCTCTTGCAGAATATCGCGATGCCCCTCTACTGGATGGTGATGATTCTCTTCATGGAGTCTCCAGATCGATGACTCCTAGCTTTCTGAATTCACTTGGTATCTTGGTATGCCTTCATTTCTCTATCTCTTCATAGTTATGATTTAAAATTATATTATATCTTGATAATTTCTTCAATTTCTTTCGCAGACTGGGAAGGCTTCTTTCGTTGTTGCCTCAGATTTGGAGAAAAGACGTAAGATCCTTGAAAAGAAGAATCTTCAATTTCGCCAAAGAATTGAAGGACTAGAGGCTGAAGCTGTGGATCTTCGCGAGAAGAACAAACAATTAGAAGTTGATTCTTCTTCTCAGAAGGACAAAATATCTAGTCTTCTGTGGATGCCAATAAGCAACTTTATGGTATGAAACTTTTCATTTTTCCTTTATTTTATTTTATCATTATCCTCCCTCATCTAACTTATCATTTTCGGCGACGTTTATAATCTTTCTGATGAAACCATTTTTCTTCACACATTCCCCAATTCTATGGATAATAATACCCTCCTTGAACACCTTAATAATTCCTTAAATAGTTTTTCAAATGACAAGATAAACTCTCTTCCCATAAATGAACTCAGATCCAAACTTCACCTCTTAGAAATTGACCATAGATCCAGCTTGGGTTTAGCCAACCAATTTAAGCGTTTCTATCTTAATTCTAAAGAGGAAATTAATGCTTTAAGAACCAAGATCAGTGATCTCATAGATGATAAAGATCGCATCGCTAGACAAGGTGCTCAAGCGTTAGCGAAATTTCAAAAACTCTTCTTGAGGTTCAAATTGAACGAGATGAATCTAACCAAAAAAATGTTGTACTTAGCGAAAAGAGAGAATCGATTCGCTCTCTTCTTCTCATAAATAATGATGACGAATTCGCTTGGGTCTGCGAAGTTCTAGATGACGCCTTAAATAATTTAGGTGTAAATGTTAGTCTTCAAAGTGAGCACACGTCCTTGGTTAGGGATATGATTTCTGACAGAGAAGGTTGTTAACTGTTCTTCTTTATTAATTATTTATTTTTCATAAATTATCATCAAGTTCGATTCATTGTTATATGTTCGTAGAAGTCTAAGGGAGGTTTCTCAAAAGAATTTGAAGAACTTGAAGTCGAAAAGGAGCGACTCGCAAAGGATCTTTCTTCTCGCAATGATAAATGCTCTAGATCAAGAGTCAACTAAAGATTATCATGTTGCGAATTTTAAGAATGACGCTATTCTTTTTCGAAATCAGACTATTAAGACGGTATGCGACGACAATAACATCCCTCATTCTACATATCCTTGCCTCTTAGAAGAAATCCCCAAGAATGCACCTCCTCCGGATATTTCCTCGATGCTGATGCTAGTGAAGAAGAGGAATCATTAGAGGTGAAGGAGAAGAAGGATCTGATGAAGATGATGAAGATGAGGAGTCAAACGAGAAATAGTTCTCCTTCTTTCTCTTTTTGTAATATCTGTACATTCATTCTTTTAATCTCCAATCTTTGTAATCTTTTGCTGCGAATTTCTTGAATCTTTTGTTGCGAATTTCTTGAATCTTCAAATGGAAGTTCTATCTTTTTGTTCCTTTCGCACATATTAAAAAAGCAATTCTTTTGCAATATGGTTAATCAATATATTATTTCATTTTATGCGTTGCGTAAATCTATGATATGGAGATAAATAACATGTTCTTATTCTATTCATTCCCATACTTGCCTCTGTTATTTGTATTCAAATGTAAGATTACGCAAGTTACTTTTGAATAGAAACATGTATTCATGCCTCAGTCTCGCAGCTGTTTCTGCTGAATTTTCGCAATTAGATATTTCTTGGTTTCTTCCAAGATTTCATTTTTATTTTTCTCTTATGTGGTCTTATTTTGCCTTCCTATTTAAAGGTTTTATTTTGCCACCCTTTGTCACGCGACAAAATCGCAGGACGTCTTTACACTTTCATGTAATGACCCATTGATCTTGTCTTATCGTTCGTTTCTCTAGTATTATTGCCTCTGCAGATATTTTTCATACGACAATATGACAGGCCTAAATATTCTTGCGAACATAAAGCCCCATGACATTGCCGTCTTGCGACGAAATCGCATGACGTCTTTATATTTTCATGTATTTACCCATTGATCTCGTCTTATCTTTCTCTTTTGTATTATTGCCTCTTCAGGATTGTCGCACAAATATGACAAGCCTAAATTTTCTTGCGAAAATAAAGCCTCATGACATTTGCGTCTTAAGACACTTATCAGCTCCCTAATGGAGGGTGCGGCCCTTATCTTCCCCCTGGTTGCCCCTTCAAGGAGGCGTACCTCTACCATACAAGGTTGGCTCCTCCCATTCGGTCTGCAACAACCATTGTTTTCGCAGCCTCTTATCCCTTTTGTCTATAGGGCTTATGGTTACGAGACTGCACCCTAAGTGGGGTTTTCTTCAGGCCGAGTGCAGCATAAGTAAAGACTTTCCAAGAATGGCCGAGACGCTTCAAACGCCCCAGGCACCCTTGGCTCAACCGTGTACCTCGGGCGCCCCTTGATCGGATACGCACTCCTTAGAAGAGACCCTCAGTCGTCCAACCTAGGTCATAAGCTTAGGTTGAAAATCCAAGGTACCTCTCCTGGATGTGCTTTATTGACCCCAAATCTCCATGACTCAGGTTCCATGGGCGGTGTAACCTTTTCATTTGAGCCATGCAATGTGTACCCCCTTCTATGACGCACTTTAGGTCTTACATTTGCCTCTTGCAAAATTTTGATTTCGCGAACTAGGGTGTACGCCATAGAAGGTTCGCCCCTTTCTGATTTTTTTTTTTTCTGCATATCAACTCTTTTGTAATTTCGCAATCTTATAATAATCTGCATATCAGCTCTTTTGTAATTTCACAATCTCAATTTTTTTTCTTCAGATCAACCATACATCTTTATTTCTTCTCTCACTCTTACTTTTGCCAACATAAAATCAACAAATACATTCACTCTTTAACTCTCTTACTTATGCTACTTTTTGCCTCTGCATTTTTGAAATTTTCTGCTATTTTCTTACCTTTTGCGAAATCTTCATTGTTTCTTGTCTTCAGCATGCATTGGTTTCGCAGCATTTCTTCTTCTCTCTGTTCTATTGCATCTACCATCATTTTTTTAACCCCTTTATTTTTCCTTGATGTTATTTTTGCAATTCTTCTTTTTCGCAGCTCTTTCTTCGCAAAATTCTACATCAATTTCATAACACTTCTTTCCTTCAATCAAATCACCCTTTATGATGCCAATACCACTGGGATGAGGGAACTTAATGCATTGATGAAAAGTTTATGCTACACCTAAGATCCCATGTAACCAAGGTAGTCCAATTAATGCGTTGTATGGTGATTCCACATCGCACTTCAATGTAATGCTCTTTAAGACAATCCTTTTAGTGGAATTCGCATATTGATTTCCCCTTTAGGCTTATTGGCAGTACCATTAAAACCATAGATTTTGCAAGTTGAAGGTATTAGATCTTCATCTTTTCCTCCCATAGTTTTATAAGTATGATAAAAAAGGATATCAACGGAACTTCCGAAAGATCGATTAAAACTCATGATTGCCCATGAATCTTGACTTCATCATCTTCATCATCGCTAGGCTTTGGATTAATCTCCAATTTTACCACTAATGGGTTATCGTGAATTTCTCCACCCTCGTACTTCTCCTTGAGTTGAAGGAAATAGTCTGCTTTTTGCCATTCTTTCATGTGGCGATGCCTTCGCAATGTTCATTATTTCTCTATCATCGCATCTCTTGAAAACCACGCTTAGAATGTTATCGTGAAAGTCTTCAATTGTTTTGTACGAATGTACAATAGAGTGACAAAATAGATTCTTTGCCTTTGCCCAAACTTCTATTACAAATGTTTCTCCTCCTTTTGTTGTATTTGCTCTGCGAATTTCTGGCGGTGGTGGTAATGGTTGAGATTGAGATTGGTCTTTTAGAAAATGATTTAGTTTCCCTTGATCTATGATGCGTGTCGTAGGTGCAATCAAATTAATTCAATATTTCCACTCAATTAAAAATAATATAATGGAAGTCAAGTTCGTTCCCACGAGGAGCAAGTGATCTTAGTTGTAAAAGTTGTCACGAAAGGGGGTGTAAAAAGCAAAATAAAAATAAACAAAGCAATTAAAATCGAAAGTTGAAAGATGAAAGCAATAAGAGGGACAAGATCAAGGAATCCTTCTTCGTTCTGAAACAATGAATCAAGTTATGTTCTATTCTACTTGTTATTAGTCACAAATTATCACCAACCGTAGGTAAAGCATCTAGCTCTGCTAAACCCCTAAATCCCTTATATCACCGGACACCTGTTCTCGCCTCACGGATTCTAATCACCAAGCCACCTAGAATTAGCTCAACCTAGATGTAACTGGGCTCATGCATTAGGTTTTGTGAATTTCTTAGGTTGATATTAGTAGTTAGACTCTTAGCTCAAGGTCTACTTGCTAACGTTGTTTCTACACACAATTGCTCCACGGAATCCCTCACAAGGTCTTGTGTTTGCTACTTATGTAAAGAGTCAAAGAACGTTACTTATCCCCTAACTTTCACTAGCTTTAGATCGAATTAACAAATCAATTTAGTTGGCCACCCAAACAATCTATCAATCAATCATGAATGTCTTTAAGATCACTCCTATTAGTAAAAACAAGCGATAATTATGTGAAAAAACTTCAAGATAGAATTTGAAAACAAAAACTCAAATCATGTTAAGAACTAGAATTCATCCTCAATCAAAAAGAAATTTAGCTACTCATGTTTTTGAAATTCACACAAATAATAATAATTATTAAAAGAAGAATTTTCAAATTCACACAAGTAATTAAAAAGAAAAATCTTAGAAAAGCAAGCAAAAACACAAGTGATATGTGTGTAGAGAGGTGTGTAGAAGTTGTAGAAAACTTCTATTTATAGGCTTCAATATTCTCCAAATCTTCTAAGGAGTAGAATCCTTTTCCTTTGCAATTCAATTTCCAATTCCAAGCTTTTCTCAACTCTTCCACCTTCTCTTTCCAAATTTGAGTCCAATTCTCCATCCAATTCCTAGCCCAAGTCTTCATGCCCATGAGAGAAGTCCATAGAAAGTTCTGGAATTTTGCTCACGGAAAACTGATTGTGGCTTTCAATCTACTTAAAGTCGCCGGAAAACAGCCCCTGGTGATCAAAGTCCGCCTTGTCACCGGTCAACGGGTCGGATCGGTCGAGGTCAAACCGGTTGGATCGATTCGGCAACTCGGTCGGATAAAGTCGGGACCAGAAATTAGATGGTCAATCGAATCAATAAGATGAGCTGAAATCGAATCAATAAGATGGGCTGAGTTGTTAAGCTTTAGTCTTGTACAGCATCATGCATCCTTCCGAGGCCATGATGGGCTGTGCTGAACTCGCAACCATTCATGCACCACTCCGGTTGCATTGCAGTCGCAGCTCCAGCTATACTCCCTATCAACTCCATACTTGCATTCTCCATATCAACTCCATACTTGCCTTGACCACTGCACTCAATCCAACAGAGCAACAAAATTTGCTTCTCTCATCGCTTATAATTCCCGGCCATCAGTCACGGCATTATAAAATAACCGAGTTGTAGCCTTCCATTGCAGCTCCACCAAGTCATAGCTCAAGACTTCACCAGTAGTTGCTCCTTCCCGACAATAGATAAGACACCACCACCCATTGCCAGTGCCTTTCTTACCTCGCAATTACATCACACAAAGCCCCCTGCTCTCCACCGCTCTCTTTAGCAATCCAACACCAAACACTCCACAACTCCACCATCGCTTTAATTACTAGCCATTTGAATCGGCCGAGTCACACTAACTCATCTAAGTTGCAACCTCGTGCTACCTCCCTGGCTCACCGATTTAAACCCATGCTGCCATTTCTCTCGTCTTAAGCTCAGACCATTAGCCAGCTCTAGCTCGGCTTAGTGCACCACCGCAATACACTCCATTTCAAGCCGTGCCTCAACTCAGCTGCATCACGGCCTTCCATTTCAGTTCCATTCCTTGCCCCGTACCTAGCTTTACTACTCCACTCCATTTGTAACCTCTCCAAGTCTTTCTTTGCTGAATTGCAGCTCCAAATATCACCCTCTTTCTTACAACTGTTCTTGCCCTGCGAACCATTTCACACAACACCAAAGTAAACCCATTCAACCACGAGTCACCATACCGCTTCACTCCACCTCGAGTTGCACTTCAGCACCGACTCTGGCAAAGCAACCAGCTTCATCCATTCCCCGCAATCAACTCAATCATCTCAGCTCCATCCTCATTAATGCATGGCCGCTTGGTTTCACCACCATCTACTTAGCCGCATTCTTCACTCCACCTCAGAATCTTGACTCGCACATTACCAGCCTCACAGGGCTTAAGTCCAACGCTAACCCATCACCAATCGCCCCAAACTCCACACTCGGCCATTACCTATAATTCTTGCATTTGTTGCACATCACATTCCACCATCAACTCAATGCTCTTTCATCTCGAGCCTCAACCTAAATCTCATCCTCCATCCATCCAATTCTCTTGCCTTCACTTGCCACTTCAACCCTATTGAGCTTCTTCACTTGCAACTCCGATTACATTCATCACTTCACTGCCATCGAGCTCCGAGTTAACCCTCAACTGAGCCATCTCCATCTTCATTCAAAATCCACCTTAAGCCACGGCAAAGAACAATGAACTTCAACCCACTTTAATTCTCTCCTCTCGTGACATCAAGAAACCCTAAGACCAAATCAATCACAAACCCATGTAAACCAATTGCCTCATCTTCTCCGAACCTCCAATCACGTATTCATCGACAATGGATCGAACCCATCTTCACTTTACGTTCCCAATTCTAAATCTCAATCAGAAAGCAAAGTGTCCCTCTCTCTTCTCAATCTCTCCTGACTCTCTCTCTCGATCTCGGTTTCACTTCGATTTCTCGAATTCAAGAAGACCAATTTTCTTAGTTTCAGTGAAACACATTGAATGAAATGAAAAATGAGAAGAAAAGAATGGGTCTAGGGTTGTAATGATAGGGTTGGATAATGACACCCCTCGCATAAGATAAGGGGTAATCCAATGGATGCCCCATAACATATGGTGGCTGTCATTTAACACCTCTCCAAAGTTGTCCCTTGACCTTGGGTCACTCCATATATCACTA
>JAJJWW010006248.1:0-20810 GCA_023531295.1 Papaver armeniacum | reverse complement strand
CTAGTTACAATCAAGTGGTCAAAATTAATCTGTATATAACTTTCCTTTTTCGTGTCACGAAAGATGACAAAGGTTCCAAATACACGACGGTATTTTGAAAGAACTCGATTCTATCTATAAGAGAATGGGGAACTTTTTTTGTAGCCCATTTCTCATTTTCTTTATATATGAAACCCACCATTAAAATTCCTTATATAAAAAACCCATATTTATTTATAAGTAAGAAGTTGATTACACAAATAACCCTGGAGATTAATTTCGTTATGTTTTAATACAAAATATAAATAAAATAGTTTAACAAATTACAATCCCTAAAAATCTCCATAAATAACTCCTTTGACTTCCTAGAATAATTTCATCCTAAAATATCTCCTAAAATATCGTTTATTTCTTAATTTCTCTTAAAAAAAAACTTGCCTAAATAACTAATCTTACTTTTAGGAAAATTATTTTTCACAGGTGAAGCTTTAAAAAAATTCCAGTTTTCACATGGGGATTAGTGAAACTTTCTTTTTTTGCTATCGACCAAATTATCACCTTTGGAAAATTCCGGTTATCACAGTGAAGTTTTAGGAAATTCCAGTTTTTCACATAGGGCGATTAGTGAAATTTTACGTTTTCACAGTAATTAAATTTGGTAAAATTTTAATTTTCAGTGAAAATTGTAGTTTTTATCCGTAATATTATGGTTTCATTTGTGAAAATCATATACTCCCTCCGTCCATTTTTAAGAGTCCGCTTTGACTTTGTCAAGATATTAAGGAAATCCTATAAAATGTCATGACTGTCCCTTGACTAGCCTATTTAATATTACGTTATTACCAAAATTAAAATTATTAGTGTTAAAAATTCTAATTTGGATAGTATTATTGTTTTAGGAAATATTGTAAAGAAATAAAAGCAAACTTATACTCCAAAATTTAAGAATTTTTTATTTCCTCCATTTGATTTTGGTTTCCCGCACCAAAACTTTGGAGCCTTAAGAATTTTTATTTGAGAGAGAAAAAAAATTGAAATTGTAGACTATTTTCTCTTTAGATATACTCTACCATGAATTTGAGATTTTGTCATAAATTTTTTTGATTCTTTGCCATGTAAGAATAAATAGAAGTATTAGGAATTTTGTAACTAGCCATAAATGTTTTTATTTAAAAAAGGAATGGCAATTATTACAAATAAATATTAAATGGATTTTTTCCTTATATATGGTGATGATATTTATGATTTTGAATTAAATTTATATTAAAAATGATTTTATAATTATAAAAAAGAAAGGGTATATTTGATAGTTTAAGGGAAAAGTATGTCTATAAACAGAGCGGACAGATAAAAATGGACATACCAAAGTAGAAATTAGGACAGATAAAAATGGACAGAGGGAGTAAAAAATTTAGTTTTCACCTATTGATAAAAAATTTACAATTATCACCTTCAACAATCGGTTAGGTCTAGTGAAAATTGTAATTTTCATCAGTATCACCCAGTCACGCAGAGTGATACTTTCATTATTTTCGTCTGTAATTACAGTGCCTTAGAAAGAAACAAGTGAAAAAAAAAAAAAAAAAAAAAAAAGAGGAGAGACCACAGGGAAAGAAACAAGAAAAACTCAATAATCAATACTCAAACTTAAGTTAAGCAATGAAGAAGGTGTTGGAGAAGTCCATCAGAGATTAATCTCATGGCGTGTTGCGTAGTTAATTCCATAGGGGCCGTCAAATCCCTGGTCCTTCCATGATCGAACAGAAAACCAACACCATGAATAGCCTATATCAAATACAAACATAGGAACTTCTTAAACTTAACAAGGAAAAGAAACGAAAAGTATATATGCTGAGATCTTCACACTTATTTTGGATGGTAATATTAGTATTTTAGCCTTCACTAAGAAATAATTTTACTTTCGTTTATGGGACATTATACTACTATCGCAAGTCTAACAGGAAAAATCTCCCATCAATCCGGTGTAAAATAGAATGAGATCTACACTTAATGTGGAAGGAACGACCGAGTATATATTAGGCATGAAAATTAGGGCACGCAAATGACACGTAATGGATTATTTGTCATTAATGTTAATCTTGTTATGGTAAATCTGAGATTACGGAGAGATAAATATAAAGTCCTCCACAAAAAACGCCCACGACTAAGGTGTTTACCGATTATTAATATTACTATTCGTTAAAAAATACATAATTTATAAGGGCTATCCTCACTGAAATCCCAATGTTCAAGTCAACCCTTACAGACATACAAGTTTTCGGTCATCCTCCATTGACGGACAAACTATTTTGTCCTTCTATGTTTATTAAGTTTCATTTTTGTTTTTCCGTCTCTACCCCTCAATCATAGTTAGTAAGCTAACTGTAGTTAGCCCATCCTTCAGTAGTCTCTGGTCGACGTCTCCTTCATTATTCAGAAAATCAAAATCAAGATCCAGAGAAAAGAGAGAGAAAGAGAGAAACGAAGGGAAAGATTGCAGACCGTGAAGAAGACCGTTTGAGTCGAAAAAAGTTGAGCAAAGAAGACATCTGAAGTTTCAGAGAATCTTGCAGAGAAGAAAGTTGCAATTGAATACAAAACCAATTTGCAGCTGAAGTTGAAAGCGAAGAAGTTCGGTTCGTTTTATCCAGTAAGTAAATGGAACCCGCTTCTTTATTTCACTCAAATTGCATGCTTAATCGTATTAATTTTAAAATCGAGTAAAATTTGATTTGCAGGTTTGAATTTTAGGGTTTCGAATAAAATTTGTGGTTTTTCTGTTTCTTTCTCTAATTTGAATTTTACTAATTCAGGATGTATGAAGTGTTTGTTTCTATTATTAAAAATTAGGGTTTGTAAAATTAGATTTTACTGAAATGAAAATTAGGAAATTATGGTTTAGCCCTGAAATTAGTGAATCGAATTAGGTTTAATAATTGTGTATTAGCATGAATTGTTTCTGAAACTGGGGATTCTCATACGGCATTGACATAATTTATGTGTATCAGCATCAACTGCTCACTGAGCTAGAATAAACTAGATGATAGAAAGTTTTTGCTACCATTCGGTTTGCGTGAATTTTTGCATTTACTGTGAACAAGTGAATGACATGTATATATAGGCTCACAATGTGTTTGATCTATTGCCTCTTCTCATTAATCATCAATATATTTGTTACAAATTTAGTGATTAGTGATATACATATTGTTGGAGTTCTGTTGTGTAATTCGTTTAGTTGCAACATATACTTGGATAGTTGATATGATGTACTTGGTCTTGACGATAAAGAGATCAGTTGAGTAGTGAACAAATATGTATTGGTGCTGTTATGGGTATGATGTGTTGCTCATGCAGGTTTTTTTTTTGTAGGTCTTTTGGTAGATATATACAGGGGCGGAAGCACAGGTTGACTAAACCTGGCTGTAGCCCCCCCTTTTTCCTATAAAAACTCACTACGGTAGTGTTTTACCCTTAGCTAAAATCAAAACTCTCAGTTTAGTCCACCAAGCCCAGAATTTTAGTTCACCGATAGTCCACCAATCAAGAAAGTAAAGTTAGGTTATGGCAATGGATCTTTGTCTGGGTCAATGGAATTTGAAGCAATAGATTCGCAAAACTCCGTAAAAGTTTTTGATAATTCATATACTACTTCATTAGAGCGTATTCCAATGATGCAGCATCCGGTTAACAAACACGATGAAGGGTGGCGAGCTTTATCAACAAATAGGAGTCAAAGAACAAAACTCATTAGCGCAAGGAAGGGGTCTTTTGGAAAGTTATTCTTAATACTAAGCATTTTATGGTCGACAGCGCTTGCAGTATTCAAACCGGAAAGGCTGTTCTTTTTTTGCATCACTGGTAGAAAGGTGATCTAATGTTAAAGTATGAGTACCCAGCTTTATACAAAAAGTCTAGGACCAGTTGATGGATTATCTTCGCTGGATGGCAACAGTCCCTGAAGTTCGCAACTACCCTGAACAATAAGAAAGTTGGGATAACATAACATACGCTTTCTTTTACAACAGCTTGCTATGCTTCCTGGCAGCATTTAAGAATTCTTAGTCGACTAGTACAATGCTGCAAGATCCAGCAATTAATTTATATAAGCTCTGTTCACCACAGTCGGAGTCTATTGAACACATTTTTGTGTATAACTGTTTTGCTCAAGTAATATGGTGTTTCCCTCTCACGTTGAGTTGGATTGGCAAAAAAAAAAAAAATTAGCCCCCCTCATTTCGAAAACCTGGTTCCGCCACTGGATATATATGATACCCAAGTTTGTGTGTTTGATTTGAGATATAAATTTGGACCAGTTAATTAGTTAATTTCTTACACTTTTTGGTGGTAGTGAATGATTGTGATGGGTTAGAATTTTTCTTGCATTTGCTGTCCTGTAAGCAAATTAGTTATATCTGAGCAAACTTGTTTTTTGGTGTCTTATGTTTTGGTGTTGGTTGGAAATGCAGTTAGAGATAACAAGAACGTCCCTTGGCATACTCTATTGGCAGTGAGGAACTGCAAAAAATTGCGAAAGCTTCTAACAGGTGTTACCATTGCTCATGGAAGAGTTCTGTTAAACATTCGCATTTTTATTGTCAAAGAAGTTTAAAAGAAACACTTTATTTTTTTTTTCCTCTGTAAACTATGTGGTGACGCACAATGTGTTCATTAGAAACTGTAAACTGTAAGTTGCAGCTTACAAGCTGCAACTGTAAAATTGCTTGTAAACTGTAAGATGGATGAACTATAAAATTGCTTGTAAACTGTAAAATTGCTTGTAAACTATAAGGACTAACTAGGGTTTGAATATTAACTATGGTTAAGGGGTAAAAAAGGAAGAAAAAAGTAAAACTTATTAAACAAAGACGGACAAAATCCCCTTTTCCGTCAATATGGGATGACTAGAAACTTGTCTGTTTGTGAAGAATGACTGAAACGTTGGGATTTCAGCGACGATTGCCCAATTTATAAAGGTTAATTTAGTCCTAATTAAATTGTGAAAATCTAAATCCAATCTAATACTATTAATCTCAACCGTAGATCTAATATTCTGGGCTACACATATATGTAATATTAATGATGGGCTTCTGAAAGAGAGAGGAGCCAAACGTGGGTTCCTCAGAAATTTCCACATAAGAGAATAATGCAAACCAAGCTAAATCATACGAGCAACTCGATGACCCTATTAAGAATCGGCAAAAAAAAAAAAAATTTAAATCACCAGACCTCCCAAGACCCAAGGCCCCGCTCTCCCGGATTTTTTATATACATATATCTAGTCAAACGCATGGGGTGAGACTTATTTAAATATATATCCCAACAGTTTGTCTTACGAAACTAAAATGAAAAAAAAAACGGCAAACTGTTTGCCTTATGAAACTAAAATGAAAAACAAAAGGAGCCTTATGAAACTAAAATGAAAAAATAAAGGCAAACAGTTTGCCTTATGAAACTAAAATGATAAGAAAAAAGCAAACAGTTTGTCGTGTAGTCTATTATCACTCTATCCCACGGTGAATCTTCAGTCTTTCAGTTAGATTGTCTTTCATTTTGAAAAGAATAAACTGTTTTAGAGTGTATCTCACAGTCCTTGCTCTTACATGTGCCATCAGGTACAATTACTTAATACAACATCTTTTGCACTCTGCCTTGTCCATCCCCCTTCCATATAATAGGGAAATAAACCATGTCTACTGAGTACTGACTCTGATCCTCCTGTAGATACATCCAGCACATTATATTCCTTATTTCCTTTCAATGCTTTCATCCACCTATACGATTATACACTCTACCTAAATGTACTAAAAAAACGTACACTAAAACAAACAACCTCCAACAACATTAAGTCTTTTTCCTTTAATATTAGCATTGTAAGCTTTTTTGTGATTTGGATTGTTGAGTGGAACTTGTTGCTCTCTTCTACCACACGTGGTTTGGCATTAGTTTTTTGCTTTTATCGCACTTGTTTTGCGCTTTGTATTTGTTTCTCTCTTTTGCTTCACTTTTTATTAAGTGCCCTTATCTTGTGCTTCTTTCTCCTTTTCTAATAAAGAAAAGCATAACCAAACCCTGTGTTCATCGTTCATATCGCAACGAAATAGTAGGAATTGCAACTTGTGTCTAGGGGCCCAGCAAGTGATACTTCGGCAATGCAAATCATTCTCTTTGTCAGTATCCGATGCATTATTAATTATGATGTAACAGGATACCGGTATGAATCGTCATGACCTCCTAATAATAGTACCTCTGGCCTCAATTCATAAAATTTCCATTTCGTGAAAAAAAGGAAAAAGAAAAGGAAAAGGAAGGCACTTACTTTAGCATTAAACCTGCCTCATGATCTCTGGCAACTCTAAACCATTCATGTTTGTACCCCTCATTTTGTTCCTTAAAGTGTTTCCCCGTGACGTGACGTGACGCTCTTTCTACAAGGTTGATGATATTCAGTCCGTGGATTCATCGTAAAACCACAAAAAATTTAAGGTTTTCAATCTGAGTTTAGATGTTGACACGCCGTGAAAATAAAATTTTTTTATTTTTTTTTTTTTTGACGAAAAGGTTGAATTTGTATTAAAAAAGAAGAAACCATCGCTACGTATAGAGGTAGGAAAAATTAATCTGAGAACAACATCCCAATTAAAGAGGATACTACTTACAGGATGCAATTGAACAAATTAATTGTCAGAAACCCACAACACTAGCATTCCTTTCGCATAAATGATAGCGGGAAAATCTGGGTATGTAGCAGCATCCTTTCCCATGTTCTCATAGATCCCAATGTAACTTAACATCATTTTAGGTATCATTCCTTTCACAGCCACTATCATTCTATCAACGGGCGCTTAGCGACTTTACTAAAGCAAATAGTTGTATCCTAAATTTTTGCTGGGTTGAATTTGATGGTGTGAGTAAATCTATTAATGGTCCTTTTAACTCAAGGTAAAGTGAGTTTTTCGCTCTTTAAAGAGTTTCTTCTCATGAAAAAAAATCTTGGTAATATGTAACTTGGTAGTGTCATCTGTCATAATTTTGTGAAGGAGTATCATTTTTCACGTTCTTCAAATGGGTTCCCATATTCACCGGCCCTCCCAAAATTTACGCAACCACCACTTACAAAACGTTTTCTCATATAGGCGACGCCAAAGAAGGCAAGCACTGGATGACCCTAGTTCGAATTTCAAGAATGTAGAATGGACCGGATGTTAGTAAGTTTAGTAATATCTCCTTCGGGCATTTCCCGTGGGAGTTTGTTCAGGTAGGTGGAAGTGGAACCTAGAACTTCAGTCGCTAGCGGCTTAGCATATGGCACCAACTGCTAGTTTTCCAACTGTTAAAAATCAACTATCTTTTTACCTCTAAAAATTACACACTTTCAAGCGCTCAACTTACACCGGAATGCATCCTTCTCATAAGTTTTCCTCTACTAAATCTCTTTTAATGGATATTATATTTTTTTAAACTTTTTATTCGAAATATCACAAATTGTTGTTTTTTTCTTTTCTTTTTTCTGAAGCCAAACTTGAAGTCGCAATTATATACAGCGCATTGGTAGTAGATAACTCTGTTTACATGTTTCGACGAAAATAAATTTAAACTATTCCTTGCCGAATAGATAAACTTGTTTCGATTAGAAGGACCACTCACCAGCCCGTTGCTATATAATAGGGAAATACATCATGCGAACTGACTTCGATCTTGTTATTGATACGTACAGCAAATTATATTCCTTTGGTACTTCCATCGAAGCTACACGTAATACACTCTACCTAAATGTAATAAAAAAGAACGTATATTAACGCAACCTCAACAATTGTACGCGGGTGCCGAAACAACCATATCCAAAATGACAACAGCACAATCAAATGCCGTTTTCCCTATGTTCAATCATGTTCTTTGACAATATGGGATGCATTATCATTACGCAGCACGATGCTGGTATGAGCCACCTCCTAATTATTGTGTCTCTGGCCTCATTTAATTTATTTATCCTTTGGTTAAAGAAAATGAGGTTTACATTTTTCAGCTAGTCGATCCCAGTTGAGAATCACTACACCGATTTTTGGATCGTCGAACTCCTCGCGATGGACAAGAGATGTGGTTCGGGAATAAGTAAGATTTTTGATAGGTGAAATAATTGGCAGCTAGCACATAAGGCTAAGTCTTATGGAGCGCTAATCTAGCAGCTAAATTGACAATCCACGACAATTTGGACAACCACCTAAGTCTTATGGGAGTGCTAATCTAGCGACTAGATTAGCGATTCACGCTATCTGGGACCACTATCCAACGTTGTTTGGTTCAGTAGCTTTAAATTTCAAATCGCGATCAAATTTTGTGATTCTTGTGATCCGTGTGATTTTTGTGAGCGCTGAACCATTTAGCGTAAAGGTGATTTTTGTGGCGCTGAACCATTCAGCGTAACTATCTAGCTGCTGGTGCTAATCTAGCACCTCAATCTAGCCCATAAGACTTTCTACTTAGTTTGATATTGCTTTGAAGACTTTTGTAAAAGCACTTTTCTCTGGCATAGTTCTTGTCTTTGTCTTTGAGAAAAAGCGCTTAGACGTTTGGTAAAATATTAATTAAAGTTGAAGCAGATTAAAAATGCAATCAAAGTGTGTTTGGTAAAATTGCAGATTCAACCATAGTTGTTGTAGCAAATGACAAAGACAGACATATCTCTAAGGATAGGTTTATTCAATTTTATGGGGTTTAAAAATAATTAATTATTTTACTGTATAATATTAATATTCATACTAATTACCACTATTATTATGATTGTTAAAAAATTATTTTACTTAAATACTAATATATGTCTATATATATATATATATTTCAAACAAAAAATGAAACTAAAATTAATTAATTATTTAATATTTTTTTATTTATACTGTTAACAAATTAAATGAAATGGTATATAAAGTAGTTTGAAAAATTAAAAAAATTAAAGAATGCAATATAAGAAATAGTAAAAAAATTGGTTGTATATAAATTGAAGGGGTAACTTTTGTCATTTACAAAATAAAGTAGGGATTTAAAAGATAAATCAATTATTAAATTTAGGTGGGGCCACAACTTATACTTTTGTAGCTTTTAAAAGCTCCTCCTCCCCAGCTTTTAAAAATTGAGGAATATGGGAAGTGCTTTCAATAAAAAGCACTTTGACTGTTTTTTTACCAAACACTAATTTCAAAAATTGTTGACATAAATAGCTTTTAAAAGTGCTTTTGAGAAAATAAAAGCATTACCAAACCAAGCCTTAGCCTAAGCAGATGTTTCTTATTTCAAAAAATTAACCGTGCGGCCGGACCTATACTTTAAACGCCTTCCTATCTGAATAACGAGACATTTAATTTTCATTCTTTAAAAAAGAAAATAAAGGGGAAGGAAGGTACTTAATTTAATACTCATGATTGATGTCGAAAATGTATATACGTTGCTTGAATTGCAGTAGGTCGCATTACCTACTGGGAAAGAGTTCTTTATATATCAAGGATGCCTCTCCTCTATCAAGCTATCAAATTGAATTAGCAGTACATCTTCAATCCTCTCCCTAGCTCTCTTGTCATCTCCACTTAAAATCGAAAACTTCGTCTTGGTTTAATGAAGTTTTCGGATTTGCTTGCATTATCACCATCTAATATCCTAAGATGGACTCCTACTGCAAGTCCAAGTAGTTCACCAGTACCCCCACCAGTTTTTAGTCCGGAAATAAGTATTTCACAAGTAGAAGATGAACCATTTATGAGTCCTGCTCACGATCTTGAGCTAAAGCAGCAGCTAGATCAGTATGTTGATGAAGCCGCTAAAAACGATAAGGTTGTTGATTCTTCTAGAGTAAGTGGCCATCGATCGAGCAAGAAAAAAGATCAGAAGAAAACAAGGGTTCTTTTGTAATAGAAATAGAACCAAAATCTGAAGGTGGAACTGTTGTGTTGACATGGGAAGATTTATGTGTTCGTGTACCTTCGTCGAGTAGTAAGGGGGACGATAAAGCTATTATTGAAGGGCTAAATGGGTATGCTCAACCTGGTGAGATCTTAGCTATTATGGGTCCTTCTGGTTGTGGAAAATCAACTCTTCTTGATGCATTAGCAGGTAATTAGGCAAATTTTACTTGTTAAATTCAAGGGTTCCACCTATTTGCCATCCTCACTTTTCCTATTTGCCACTCTCATCAGAATGCCTAAACTAAATATCCTTTTCAATTTTATTTTTCCTATTTGCCACCTATAAAAGTCAAATTAAATTTGATTATAATTATCACCATTATCTTCTTCTCCATTACTCTCTTTTCACTAAAACCATTAGAAAAGTATTAATCCTAGGTTGGAATTTTTGTTTTTAATTAGTACACTATTAAATGAATAATGAGAAAGACAATCCAAAAATGCTCAATAGTGGAGTACATATATAGAGATTAATAGTTCCAAAAAACATTCACAAAAATCGTTAGTATACAGTAACCAACAATTTCAATATAAGGAACTGTTTATTGATTCCATGTCCATTTGTTGTCTTCTTTCTTCCTACATACGTAGCTTTGTTGTGTAAATGGTAAAACCGACCATTGAGTTGTCCAGTTTTGGACGACGACATATACAAACAGTGGATCAGTGACAATACCGCCATTAGCAAAAGTATTGGAATTTAAAAAGATCGGACCATTGAATCGTTCAGTTTTGGTTGACTAGAATTTCATCACACTAGGGCAAACATAATTGATTTCGAACATGATTTTTTTACGTCTGATCATACATGAATTTCTGTATACAATTAGGGTTTAATCGGTGGGAGAGGAGGAGAGCAGGAGAACGGTGGAAGAGATGGAAAAGAAGAACTGCCGCACTTAGGTTTTTTTTCTTTAGAGTTTATTAGTTGGGGTGGTTCGGGTGTAAACAGAAAGTCAAAGGTGTAGTATTTAGGATATATAAAAAAGCATAGGGTGGCAAATAGGAAAAATGGGGTGGTAATTTATTAGAGTGGTAAATAGGAAAAGTGAGGGTAGCAAATAGGTGAGGCCAATTCAAGTTATATATATCGTTGACTTATAATTGTCCAATTAATATAACTAATTATTAAAATGACAGAGTCGGCGATGACGCCGTTCCATTGACATGTATTCATTTTGGGATGTTTTGCATAATCGTCCTTTGGATGCATGATCGCTGGCTGCATTCAATTAATACACTGCATTAATGATTTTTCTGATTTTAAAAATGAATGAATCCAAATTAAAAGAGACTACTTGTTTGATTAAATGCAGGGAGATTGGCCTCAAACACAAGGCAGTCGGGTCTGATACAAGTAAATGGTCGAAAACAAAGGCTTGCTTTTGGGACGTCGGTAAGAACAATAAGTTTTGATTCGGCCGACATTTTTCTACTCTCCCTATCCCTTATAAAAATGCGGAGTTTTAAATTTTTGTAGTCTCATTAGATAGGCAGAATATCAATTCCAAGACGAATTTTTCTATATTTAGGAAACCAAAGGTTAAAACAGGAAAATAGATAGCTAGATATTTAGGAAACCAAGATAAATTTCTCAATCTAAGAGATTTTGCAACATGTTAGGGATGGTGGAAGTATTTCTTCGCTGAATTCCAAATACAGGTCCGTACAATTTCATAGTATTCACTTTAACAAGTAAATTTAAAATTTTATAGGCTTATGTAACTCAAGATGATACATTAACAATGACATTGACGGTCGAAGAAGCCGTATACTACTCTGCTTTGCTTCAATTACCCGACTCTATGACAACATTGGAAAAGAAGGAGAGAGTAGAGACAACAATAAAGGATATGGGATTGTATGAAGCTCGGAACACAAGAATAGGAGGGTGGAGCGCCAAAGGGCTAAGCGGTGGACAAAAGCGAAGAGTGAGCATTTGTATAGAGATTTTAACACGTCCAAAACTTCTCTTTCTGGATGAACCTACAAGCGGCCTTGATAGTGCAGCATCTTACCATGTAATGAATAGAATTGTGAAGCTTTCGCAACAATATAGATTGACTGTTATTGCATCTATTCATCAACCAAGTAGTGAAGTCTTCAATCTCTTCCACAATCTTTGCCTACTTTCTTCTGGTAAAACAATTTATTTTGGTCCTGTTTCTGCAGCAAATGAGGTAACATAAACAAGACTTGTTTTATCTATCTATAAATTATCACATATTTAATTTGAATTTGTATTTATGTTCTTTTTCTATCGCGCAGTTTTTTGCATTGAATGGATTCCCTTGCCCAATTATAGGAAACCCATCAGATCATTACCTGAGAACTATCAACAAAGACTTTGATCAAGTAAGAATTTCTTAAAAATACATTGATGTTACAATTTTTATATATCCCAATAACATCATCTATATCCAACAAAAACTAAAATATTCATTTCCAGGACATCGAACAAGCAACTGGTGGTGAAGTAATAACAACAACCGAGGAAGCAATTTATAAACTTGTGGACTCGTACAATTCATCACCAGTCCTCCAACAAGTCAAACAACGAGTATCGAGTTTATGCAAAGGGGTAATAATATAATAACTAAGAACCCTTAGTTGTGGATGATATATATGATCGTTTTTCTTACAAAACAACTTTCATCTTACAGGAAGGAAGTGTCTTAGAAAAAGGAAGCCAAGCCAGCTTCTTAACACAATCAGTTGTTCTTACAAGAAGGTCTTTCGTGAACATGTACCTGGGATTTAGGCTACTACGGGTACGGTTGGTAGCTTACATTGGACTAGGTGTTTGTATTGGTTCTATATTTTTCAGCATTGGCGGAAGTTTTGGTTCAATTCGGTAAAGAGCCGAAACAACATCTTAAATTTCCATTATCTATAAACTAATTATCTAAAATGAACACTCACATCTACTGGCCCGGGTTTTAAATTTTGCGGGCAGAGGCTCGGTCTTTTTGTTTGTAGTTTCATTTTTAACTTTCATGGCAATTGGGGGATTCCCTTCTTTCGTGGAGGACATGAAGGTATGTATATATATATATATATGTGTGTACATCTTTGCTTCTTAGTTTTCACCTAAATTTTTAATTTTCTTTTCGTCTCTTGAAATATTCAGATCTTGGTGAGAAAGATTAAATGGACATTATGGTGTTACAAAGATTTGTTGTGGGAAATACACTATCTTCAATTCCATACTTGCTCATGATCTCACTTGATACCAGGAGTCTTTGCTTATTACCTAGTTGGTCTCCACAAAGGATATGAACATTTTCTCTTCTTTGTTTTATTACTTTTCATATGCATGATGTTGGTTGAGAGCTTAATGATGGTCGTTGCAAGTATAGTACCCGATTTTCTCATGGGTGTTATTGTTTGAGCTGAATTCAAGGTGCCATGATATTAAATGCTGGCTTTTCAGCTACAAATGATCTTCCAAAACCATTGTGGAAATACCCAATGTACTACATTTCCTTTCACGAATGCAAACGAAGGGTTTTACAAGAATGAGTTCCAAGGACTTCAGTTCCTAATAATCAAATAGGTGGATCATCAACTATCGGCGAAGAAGTTTTGAAAAACATTTGGCAAATGCCAACGGGCTACTCAAAATGGGTTGATCTTGTTATTCTGTTGGGAATGGTGGTTCTATATAGACTAATGTTTTTTAGCATAATCAAGTTGTCTGAAAAAAAAAAAATCCTCAAGTTGTCTGAAATGATGAAATCCATTGTAAGACAACGCAATGTTCTAAATCCATTGTGTGTTTTTTTTTCCTATCCATTGAACCAAGACAACGATTAGAGCAACTTTTTCTCTTGGCAAATTATAAACATAATGTTCTGTCAAGTTCTCAAGTTCACGATCCTTTCTCATTCATTGGTTGGATATTTATACATTCATATGTCTTGGTCATCAAGACACAATACAATACGTACGCTGCACGTACTTAGTATTCCTAAAATATACGACTCAAATATAAACTCTTTCCTAATACCCTCCCTCAAGATGGAGCATGCAAATCAAGAATGCCCATCCCTGGACAAGAGAGAAAGTAACTGAGCTTTTCCCAAAGCTTTAGTGAAAACATCGACTAATTGCACCGTTGTAGGAGTGTATGATGGTGATATGAGCTTTGATGTTATCGCATCTCTGACAAGATGACAATCCACTTCGATATGTTTTGTTCTTTCGTGAAACACTGGATTCTGCGCAATGTACAATGCTGACTGACTGTCACAGTACAGATTCATTCCTTGAGTATGATAAACACCCAAATCACCAAGTAACTGTTTTAACCATTTTAACTCACATGTCACAGCTGCCATCGATCTATATTTCGTCACAGACGACGAGAGATTGTATGTCGCTTTTTAGTTTTCCAAGACACGGGAGAAAAACCAAGACGAACAAACCAACCAATCAATGAACGCCTTGTTAATGGACAACTTGCCCAATCTGATCACACCATCCTTTCAAATGAAGAGCACTATCGAACGTAAAAGCATACCCCTGACCAGGATTTTTCTTCAAATACCTCACTACACGCAATGCTGCTTCCCAATGTTCGACTCTGGGTTGTTGCATAAATTGAGATAATATATGCACAGAATATGCAAGATCTGGTCTTGTCACTGCCAAGTATATCAAACGACCCACTAATCGTCTATATTTCTCCACATCATCTAGGAATCGGCCCTTTGCTAAAGCTAGACGATGATTTGCTTCCATTGGGAATTCTGCAGGCTTTGCTCCCAACAATCCTGTCTCCATTATAATATCCAATGCATATTTTCTCTGCACATATGTAGAAACCCTGTTTACTACGAGCCACCTCCAATCCTAGGAAATATTTCAACTTTCCTAAATCTTTCATCCTAAAACATTTTCCCAAGTACGTTTTGAAATTCTGAAGTTCAACCAGATCATTGCCTGCCACAATCAGATCATCAACATATACTAAGACATTAAGTCGCATCTTGCCCTTCGTCATAGTAAGAAATGAGTAATCCGAATATGATTGCTTAAAACCATACTTCTTCAAGGTCATGACAACTTTGCAAACCAACATCTAGGTGCCGTTTCAATCCATATAACGATTTCTTCATTCGACAGACCATATTAGTATGTCCCTTAGCAAACCACGGAGGTATCCTCATGTAGACTTCTTCTTCCAAATCACCATGAAGAAATGCATTATGTACATCCATTTGATGTACTTCAGTTCTTAACAATTATAATCGACAAGAAAGTCCGAATCTGTCGTCATCTTTGCCACAGAGCAAACGTCTCATTATAGTCTAAACCTTCAACTTGATGATTTCCAAAAATCACCGACCTTGCTTTCAAGCGTACCAAATTTCCATTTTCATCTCTCTTTTCTGTATAGATCCATTTACTTCCTAATGCTTTCTTTCGGGTGGTAACTCCACCGCTTCCATGTTCCTTATTCTTCCAAGGCTCGGATTTCTCTATCCATAGCTTTGCGCCAACTGGATATTTCATAGCTTCTTTAAAACTTCTTGGTTCCCATGCATTAAGTCTTTTAATATATTTTCTATGCACAACGGAAAACGATCACAACTAACATAATATGTCAAAGGATAAGGTGTACTCCGAGGATGATGATTGTGTAGATTGAGGAGAAGGTGGACTATTTTCACGATCAGATGTCGTCACAAAACCCTTGAGTCTCGCTAGAAGGAATTTTCTGACGTTTTCCTTTACCCATCTCACTGATGTTATTATCTACTGTAACTTCTACCACGGCATCACCGGATGAATTATCTTGTTCAGTCTCCTAGGTTGTTCTTGAACACCTCCTTGCAACTCTTCTGTTGCATATTCAATATCAAGTTGTGTATCATCATTTCTTTGTTGGTGTTGTATCTCTGGTTGCTGAGTTGCAACAACTTCTTCAGACAACTGTACTTCTTCTCTATCCTCATCATCACTCCAACATGTTTCAATGCCTGATGGAGTAATATTATTTGACTGCTCAATATTGGATGTCATATATGGAAACTGTTGTTCATAGAAATCTACATCTCTTGACACAATAAACCTGTTTTGTGTCTAAGTCATAAACTTCGCCATGCCTTTTTACCAAATGGATAACCAGTACACACCGTCTTCCTCTACTTGCAAACTTATCTCCTCTCACATTACGATTATGCACATAACACAAACATCCAAACACTCTCAACTGATCATACGGAGGTAACTTCCCAAACATAATCTCATATGGAGTCTTATTATTAAGCAAAGGTGTTGGGGTTCGATTAATTAAGTATGCTGCAGTCAATGCATACTCCCCCAGAATTTTATTGGTAAATTAGCTTGGAATCTCAAAGCCCTTGCAACATTCATTATATGTTGATGTTTTCTCTCAACTCTCCTATTTTGTTGGGGTGTACCAACACAAGACGACTCAAATATGATTCCATTGGTCTTAAAATAACCACGTAAAGCATTAAATTGCCCATTGTCACTCCGAACAGTTTTGATTTCTTTGCCAAACCGACGTTTAATAAGAGCAACAAAACTAAGAAATACCAATTCAACTTGGTTTATGCTTGATCAAGTAAATCCACACACCTCTTGAAAATCATCAACTATTGTTAAAAAATAATGAGCTCCACAAGACAGAAGATGTCTTGTAAGGCCCCCATAAATCCAAATGAACTAATTCAAATATGCAACTAGCTTTACTCGACTATTTGGAAAACTACTTCGACGATGTTTTGCTCGTGGACAAATATCACAAGCATTATTCTTCTTCTTAATTAAGCTACTCAGCCGGGTATCTTTTGTAAAACTTTCTCTCATTTGGATGTCCCATTCTTTGATGCCATAGCTCATACGAATCCTTACGAACTGCAAGAACTTTAACCGAAGGTACACCACAAAATGAGATATAGTCCACCTTGTCTCTCACCCACTCCAATCACCTTCCTCGTCAACCGGTCTCGTACAAGACATAAACTATTAGTACATTTGCACAACACAAGCTAACTCATCGATCATCTATGTGACCGAGATCAAATTACATGTTATGTGAGGCACATAAAGAACATTGGTAAGCTTCAAACCACCGGGAAGAATCACGGTCCCTATTTTATCGGAGATCGCAGACTTTCCATCGGGCAAGCCCACCGGCATGCCTAGATTTCTTTAACTTCTACCATGTCATCAATGTTACATGTGACATGATTCGTAGCTCCTGTATCCACAATCCAGAAGTACGATTCTCGTTTTACCTTGTAATTGGAGTTTTGATTTGCTTGAACTCAAATAGTCCAAGACTTCTTAGCCGATTTGATTAGTTACTCCAACCAAGCCACTCCATTTGCAGATGTAGTACCATTATATTGTTACTCTGCTGGTACATTTAGATTATTTGCACGCATTGTATTGGTGTTGCCATATCCTCTTCCACCTCTGCCCGGGCATATAATTGCCTCGTCCTCTTCCACCCGGCTCTACCACCTCTAGCACTCCTCTACCGCCATGAGATCTTTCTATCCACCATTCGGGTAGCCAATAATTTGAAAACATCCTTCTTGAGAATGTCCAACTTTGTTGCGTTGCTTGAAAGATTTCAGCATCATATGTGCTTGTAGTTCTTTGTCCCGTCAGTGCACTTAAACGCCATCACATTCTCCCGTACTTCTTTAGATAAAAATCCATCTCCCATTCTTAATCTCTCGAGTTTACCACGGCTTTGGTGCAAAAGACATCGATAGTTGGCAACGGGTCTCGTGCTAACAATTGTTCACGCAAAGAGCTATACATACCATCCGAGGCCAATCAAAAAATAGTGGAGATAATCTTCTTCACGCAAGCTAGTTACCTCGAGTTGCAATATTAAATTTTAAAGACCACACTTACATTGTGGTATTTTCATATATGTTACCACTCATCCAGATTTTGTTTAATCTTCCATAATAGAGAGCAACACTCTCGGACTTCCCTTGTTTACAATCACCAAAGACGATTTTAGTTGACAAATTCTTGTGCCATTGACAACACAAATCTCTTCTTTAAGTGTGTCCATAGAAGACTCGCATCATCATAATCTCCTAACGTGGATCTAATTGAAGAATCCAATATGTTATTAATCCAGAAACTACCATTGAATGAACAACAATCCACTCCTCCAACCGATCGGCGTCTTGGGTTGTTTAACGGTACCATCAACAAAACCAAACTTCGTTTAGCTATCAAAGATCTTCTAATGGCTCTAGCCCATTCATCATAATTGCTACCTTTCAAAGCAATCGGAGTGATCAAAATCCCAGACCATCACTTGATCCAAGATGATACACCTAGGATTTTCTTCGTGAACCATAATCTATGTCTTTTTTCCTTTGATCCCCCTGCCGAGTTTTTCCATCTCCTTCTCCTTCTCCCATCGCTTAAGATAGAACTTGAAAATAGGGTTAGGGTTTTAACCAGGCTCCTGATACCATGTCAAGTTCTCAAGTTCACGATCCTTTCTCATTCATTGGTTGGATATTTATACATTCATATGTCTTGGTCATCAAGACACAATACAATACGTACGCTGCACGTACTTAGTATTCCTAAAATATACGACTCAAATATAAACTCTTTCCTAATATGTTCTGAAGTTGGAAGGCAATCAACGCCATGGCCTCATCCTATTACTTTTCTGTCTTTTAGAGATCACTTTGAGACCTTTAGATTTGGAATGTCATCTTCATATCTTTTGTTCTGTAAATCAAAACAATTATATATTCTTCCAAATCTCTTGAACCAGTTGCAATCACCATAACATACACCAGGCAATTGTTAAATACATGTATCAACACAACTTTTAGCATTTCCTCACCGATCCGATAGGATTGTTTTGATTAGAAAACTTAAAAATGTTTTCTTTAGTTCAATAATATTTATATGCAAATATGTTGTGATTCGATAATCAATCTTAGATTCACGATTTAACGACGATTCGGTTTTCAAAATGAAAACGATTCGCTCTGTGATCCACGATTTCACAACCTTTGACCTAAGACTAGATAGAAATGGAGTAGTAGTTATTAACCTCAATATAAAGGATGATGTCTTTGTTTGTTCTTCAATGCGTCTTCATGTAATTTTTATAACACCACCTTCGATTGCAGTATGAGTTCCTATTTCAACCCATTTTAATGGCTCGACGTCTTCACCCATTTTTTTTATCATTATTGGGAGAAAAATAAAATTGTGTTTTATTAGTGATGCTTAGCTTTAAATACAAATTCAATTTCAACTTATGAGGAATATCTTTTGCGACATCATTCCAATGTAGATCCCATAAATGGTGACATTGTTCTTGACAACTTATCTTTTATGACCAGTGTTTTCAGACCCAAACGGGATATCAAAACGGTAAAATCACATGATCAGGGTCTGCTGGTTCAACCGGGGTCACTGGGTGAGTCGTCAAATTAACATTCTATGATACCTTTATTATTAGTTGATTAGTTGGTTTCTTGTTTTCAAGTATAGACAAAATTGAAAACTCTCAAAGAAACCTTCTAATCGGGTACTCTAACTTATCTCTACTACAATCAATGGGTTAAGTTTAATCACCTTGGTGAGAAAATTCTATACTCTTTCTCACGATCACCCTCAACAGTATCAACTCCTGATCTTCATCAGATATATCGAAAACCATCTACTTCATTTCTTCAAACTCTCCTCATTTTTCAACTGTAAGGTTTCTTCACAATCATCACCCTAAACTTTGATTTCATTTCATTTTTCAATTTTCTTATAGCTAGATCTAAAAAAGATTACAGTTATCTCTACTGAAAAAAAAACCCATAATTTTCATGAAGATTCAGATCCATATCGTTTTGAATTGAAATTCTAGAAAGTAAAATTGATATTTCAATTTAGAGAAGTCCCAATTAATGGTAGCTATATAAACACGGAAGGAACCAGGAAAGAGTTATCGATCCACCTAATCGGTTCATCAAGAAAAAAATTAAAATTTTCGATGCAAAAACAACCGGGTGAACTAGTTACAAACCCAGGTGGGTCAACTAGTTTACTGGTTGGATCAGCCGGTTTACCCAATTTATCAGTTTAATTTGACACGTTTTTGGTGGAAATTAGTTCAATGGTGACCTAACCCATTTTTCTGTTGTTTCATTGTGTTTGATTTGGACCGACCGTGTCTGATTACTCAAAACAGCTTGTTTATGACATGTTTAATGCTCTATTGAGGTGAAAACTTATTACTAAAAGGAATCACTTTAGTATCCTGGCTAAATTGGGGCCTATATGACTTAATTGGGGCCTATTGATTTTTTCATCCACCCTTAGAGAATGATAAGGGTGTCTAAGTTTGATGAAACTACCATTTTACCCTCTATAAAATTTTAATACTACCAATTTATCCTCATTAAATCCTAATAACAACAAAAAAAAAAAAAACTAAATCAAATCAAAATCACTTCCATTTCCATCAAAATTAAGAATTCAAAATCAAATGAAAAATTAAGAATTCACTAAAATAGTTAATTTTTCGTTTTAGCTAATCGTGTACTTTACTATTAACCCAATCCCTTAGAGTAGGTTTCAATAACATGTAACCACTTTCGAACAATCCAATTTTTTCAAATCAAATTATTTTGGATTTATAACAATCGGCCCACGTCAATGCACTTATGTAGATTTCATTTAGAAACGGTTGTTGTTTGTAGTTGCAGGATTTCCCATACTACACCCCTCACTCAAATCGCTAAATCAACTCATTTGAAGATGAAGAATGATATGTTTATTAATTGTTTTCTTGAAAGAATTACAAAGAAATATAGAACAAAGCTAAAGAAATTACAATCACTCTTAACTTTCTCT
>JAJJWW010006247.1:0-71758 GCA_023531295.1 Papaver armeniacum | reverse complement strand
TCGGTTTGAATGGGTATTGCTCTGAAGGTGTTTCTTCCTTATTCCTTGATTTATAGGTTAGTCAGTAGTTTTGGTTTAGTCATTATCATGTTTTCTACATATCTACCCCATTGTGGTGGTTTTATATACTCTTTTGAGGTTTATCTTCGCTTTAAATGGCGATTTTTGGTTATTGAGTTGGGTTTTAATATCAATACTAATTGCTCTGCAATGGCAAAATCTTCATCTTTGTTGTCTCCGGCGACGCAATCTTCGTCGGTGATTTCTTTGACGACGGAAGCTTCATCACTAATTACAAGAGATTGAGCAAATCACTCTTATTTCGGGAGCACATCTTCCTAAAGAAGAAAAACAAACTAAATGGTTGAATTCTAATTCCGAGAAAAACCATTCTTCCTCCGATTTAATCAGATCTTATTCATACTTGTATTTGTTTTACTCCGGTAGTCCTTCTCTTTCTCTTGTTGGATTTTTTGATATTGTACTTTCACGGTTTGTTCTTATTAATTAATTTGTATTCTCTTATTTTCTATCTTAAGCTCATTGTAACCTCAAATTAATAAAAAAAATCCTTATCTATTAGTGAAATAAAATAGAATAAAATAAAAGGCTCTCACTTTTCCAATTTGATAGTATATTTTTAGGCTAGTGGCAGTAAAAATAATAATAATAATCACTTAAGGCTAACCCTTATGGGCTAGATTGGACTGCTAGATTGGCCAAAAAGTGTTGCAAATCAAGAAAAAAGTGTAGGGAAAAAGTTAACACTCTATCTGGCTACTTTCCTAGCTAACGCCGCAGATCCAACTATCAGAGATTGAACGTCAATCATTCAAATTATTGAAAAAGTGGTCCCAAAGCTGAACGGTTCAGCGTTAGGCGAATATTCCAGGGCATCATTTCACTAATGCTGAAAAAGTGGTCCCAAAGTGTGCGTCATATCACACACTCAATCATTATCCTCTCACTAGACTCATTTGTATACACTCTCTCTATGTTCTCCGTCTCTCTCTATCCATGTAGTCTTTTAATTACCAAGTACTGTACGTACTAGTTGTTTATTCATTTTTTAAATTTGTTCTCCCTAGTGGACCTTTAAGAATTATTTGTTCACATACTTCACTCTAACTGTTACTGTTTATTAATTCCTTTTTTTAACTTACATGTACGATTCTCTTATGTGACAGTAGAACATTGACTATGCACGCTGAATGGTTAAGCGCCGTCAACTTGTTTGACTGGTCAAACGCGTTATGGTTCAGCGTTTCGCTGCTAGATTCGCCATCTCATAGGACTTAGGAGGTTGTCCATGCTGACGTGGATGACTAATCTAGCAGCTAGATATCTAGCCCATAGGACTTAGCCTAAATACCTTCAAAATAAATAAATAATCACTTAAACAAATACTACTGGTTTTAAAATCAAGCTTGGTAAAGGGGCGGCAAGAAATGGTAGAGGGGCGACAAGTGTGATAGCAATGTCCCTCTTATTGGTTAGGGGGTGTCTTATAGGGGGTGTAGATTGACTAGATTACCCTTTTCACCTTAAATTAACCAAAATCAAATCAATTTTTTTTAACCTTAATGAATCGTAAAAATCAAATAAGTTTTTTTTCATCTTCTTCTTCATCTTCTCTTCTCCTCCATCAACCCTAACCTCCATTAAAACCGAAAATTTCATCGTCTTCGATTAATCGACGATTTGAAAAATGTTTGGAAAAACCAGTTAGGGTTTAGTTTATCGTGTTGGATTTAAGTTAATTTTGTATCAAAATCGTGGTTTTGTATGATATTGAAATTGAAATTTCGGGTTTATGCTAGTTACGGTTGGTAATAACTCAAATAAGAACCAGAATCGTAGATTGGGTTGATGTTACGGTTGGTTTAAACTCAAATACCAACCGTAAGTTCTTAGTTTTGAGAATATGTTCGATTCGGTTTTTATTTGCATCATATTTATCAACCGTAATTGAGTTACTAGTTTGTTACTCAAACAACCATACCAACCGTAAATAATCCCGTGTCTTAAGAATTTATCAAATAATGATTTACTGATTCAAAAGTTAAGTTGACGCACCAACCGTAGGGTAGTTACGGTTGGTCTCGATTCATTAGTTACCAACCGTAGGGTAGTTACGTTGTTGTCCAAATTTAATTACCAACCAAAATCGGTTTTACAATTGGATCTTCCCCAAATTTAACCGATTCACGGTTGGTATTCGATAACTTACTTAACAAGAACTAAGAGTTACTGTTGGTCACGAGCAAAATTGCAACCGTAAGTTCTTCTGAAAATTCAAAAGTTTTGATTTTGTTATGTAATTTAGATGATTTTTAGCGAGAAAAAGCTAATTGGAACTAATTTAGAAGTATATCGGGTCACCGGAATCACTCATTTGGTTGAGTGAATCAAAATCTAGGGTTTCACAAATATCACATAAGTTTTCTTTTTCTTCTCCTCTAATTTTTTTTATTTTATATAACTCTAAAAATCTGATTTTAGAGTTATAATAAGTAAAAATTAATTATCAACACTAATCTTGATTATCATTACTAATCTTGATTATTAACAATAAGGGCTAATTAGTCATTTCCAGATTTTCATTGATAAGGGGCACTTGAATTTCCTTGTAATGACCTTTTTTGTCTTATTAGGTTGCCGCCCCTCTACCATTTCTTGCCGCCCCTTTACCAAGCTTGATTAAAATGCCACCCACGTTGTCATTCTGGCATCTTATTTAAAATCCTAAAAATGAGGGCATAATTGGTGAGTCAGAATTCGTGCACACTCCTTAACGAGTGTATATTTCACATTTCAATCTGTACCCTTGATTTAATTTAAGGAGTTGTATAACGATGGTCGTGATTCTAAACATGAAGGATAATGGAGCCATCAGTTAAATAATCAACCAATCAGAAAAACAAGTGAAATATACGCTCCTTATTGGAGTGTGAACAAATTTGGACTCATAATTGGTGGTGGTTTTTATTTGAACTCGACGACTGACTGAACCGATAGAAGACCAGAAACTATATCCTCCACATCAATGGCGTCATTCACCTTCTCCTCCACCACCGCCACCATTACATCACACTGTTCATCATCATCATTTTCTACAATTTCTCCCAAGAATACCCCTTATCTTTCTTTTCATTCAAGCATTAACCATCGCTCCACTTCATTTCCTCCCGCATCATCTTCAAAATTCACCACCACCTCCATCACCACCAAAAGGAGACCACTCAGAGCTCTCACAATCGTTTCTGCTGTCAAGAAAATCTCAGAATTAGAACTAATTTCTGTTTCTGATAAATCAGAGGATTTGAGATCGAAGGTTCCATCAGCTTCTGGTGTTTATGCTGTTCATGATAGTAACAGTGATTTACAATTTATTGGTATATCTAGAAATATCTTTGCAAGTATCATTTCTCATCGAAAATCTGTTCCTGAATTATGCTCTGCTGTTAAGGTAAGGGTTTTTGTTGCCCTAATTATCCCACTTCTAATTTCTTGATTGTGTAGTCAAACTTGGTCAAACCTGGTAAAACTATTTCGTAATTGACCAGTCCTTAGATTTTATCATGCGAAAATGTGGAACTTAATGGCATTTCTTAATCGTCTCTGACTCTCTGGTTACTTGTCATAAACACGGCATTCTGTCCCATAAGTCGAGTATATGTCTTATAATCTAGAAAATGATTTCATGAGCGTATTTGGCTATTTGATCGGTGCATTCGTAACTGGTATAGTTGCTGTGTATTTTGATATCGATTGAGGCATCAATTAGTTCGCTAGATAATCTGACATAGTTAGTATAATGAAGCATTATTGAATCAGAAACAAATGTAAGTAGGAAAAGTTTTAGTATGAGTTATGAGCCGGCCAAGATTGCTGAAATTAAGATTCAAAGTAACTAGTGATTTTGCTTGGGAAATCGGTCTAATGTAATCCTTTGATATCAAAACACCATTCTTGAATATTTTTATTTTACGTGAATATCAATATATGTATTCAGGCTACCACTTGAGAGACATTGTGTTGAAAGTTCCATTCTAATAATCGTATGTGATGATACTGATGAGGTATAGTAGGGTCGTGAATAAGGATCCTTGAGTCCCCCAGAACAAGATTTAGAAGTGGAAGATTCGAGTTAGACCTAGACGATGCAGTTTTTTGCATATTACAACTGCAACATTTGTGTTTCAGTCAGTTGGCATTATTTTGGTGTAAAATACTGGCCTGCACGGGAAAATTTGAGTTGCTTCACTTAATCCAATCATTATATTTATCAGCTAGACCAATTAGATAGTAAGTTCACATGGATTTTTACCTGCGCAATAAGGATAAGCATAAGGTGCATGGCGCCTAAGAGATTTTTGTAGGCGCATATTAGAATTCTATGATGGGATTCTCGTATAAGCATTTGTCAATTTTCTGTATTTTGTGGTAGCCCCTTCGTGAGCTTGGTCGAAACTGATTGGGGCCATTTGGGTTGTTTGTCATTTGTGATGCAGCTTACGATGTCTAACTAGATACCTCTTTTAATACCCCATTTCTCTGGAAACTCGATCTATACATACATGTTAGTAGCTGCCCTGTTCTTACAGAAATTGCGTTTCAGGTAGGAGTGGTAGATGAGCCTGATCGAGAATCTCTGACACAAGCTTGGAAATCATGGATGGAAGAGCACATAGCAGCGACCGGAAAGATTCCACCTGGAAACGAATCAGGTAATTCCACGTGGGTCAAGAAGACACAGAAGAAGCCTGATCTCCGCTTAACCCCTGGTCGTCACGTGCAATTGACTGTCCCACTGGAGAATCTTATTGATCAATTGGTGAAAGAGAACAAAGTGGTGGCATTCATCAAGGGATCAAGAAGTGCCCCATTATGTGGGTTCTCACAAAAAGTGGTCGGGATACTTGAGGGTGCTGGGGTTGATTACGAGACTATAGATGTGCTTGATGACGAACACAACTTTGGGTTAAGGGAAAAGCTTAAGAGTTACAGCAACTGGCCGACATTTCCTCAGATTTTTGTCAATGGAGAGTTGGTTGGAGGGTGTGATATTTTGACATCCATGCAAGAGAACGGTGAGCTTGCATCACTTTTTAAGAAGTAATAGTTTGATTCTTACTTCTCGTGTTATGCTGCCTCTCATGTAATCATAATCACTCGGAAAAGTGTTGTCTGACCACACTTCTTGGTCGCCTATTTGTTCAACTGTGTACCCAATTTAGTTCAGTTTATCGAATAGTGTAAAAAATGATTGGTCAATTGGTCAAGCAGCCGAAATCCATCAAGGGACATATTGATGGGCAGTTTGGGACTCAAAGTAAGAATATGTTTTTTTTGTTGTTAGTAAAATCACTCCAAGCAGTAAAATTTTTTTCGCAAGTCAAAATAATGCAATGCTGATTTCAAGCAGAATGTAAACTACAAAGGAATGACTTAAAATTAACCCCATAGAAAACAAGAAAATCTTTAACCTATAGCTGACAGTAAAAAATTAAGATGAGAAATTAGATAAAAAATTAGGATAACTTTTGCCCAACTCCGATTCTGGAATTGTTAATGTGTTAAGAAGACCTTTCAATTGTTGCGCTACACTCGGATTTCGATCTTCGCTTAAACCACTATCCTCGTTACTACTCTTACTACTTGCTTCTCCGTGGCCACCATTCTTCCCAGAATATACTTCAGATGCTGCGGCCGTGTTACTTGAAGCAAAAGCAGAAGAGGTAGGATTATATCTTACAATAGCCACATTTTTCTTCATCCAAAATACAGTTTCAGCCATGGTATCACACAAGGCATCCTGTAATTGTTGCACACCGGCGTCAACTCCCAACCTTGGGACAGTTACCGTTAAGTTGTTAAGATACACTTTTAACATTGAGTTTGTTGCTTTAACCAGTTCTGTTTCCTTATTCAAATTGTCGAGACGCACGTTCGTGTCCATTGAATTCATCCAGTTTTCTGGTAATAACTGGTCGTTTTCTTGTGCGCACTTGATTTCATAAAGATCATAGGGATCAGTCGGCTTCTGATTCTTGAATAGTGTCAGATATTCAACTTGAGTTTCAAGAAAATATGATCCCATCTCAGTTAGTTCAGATTCCAACTTCTTCAGCGCCTCATAGGATGGGTTCTCACTGTCAACTTTGCTACCAGCACGAGTGAGATGTTCATAGAGTAGGCTAGCTTCTTTCAGTTTATCTAAAAGACGATTCGACGTGGAAATCATCGTAGTAGTCAATTTCTTCTCCTCTATTTGAAGATGCTGCATGCCCAGATCATTATAATGATAATTAGTTCCGGGAGAAATATTGCTTCCCCATGGATCAGCTGATTCCATCTTTGTATTCTGCAACTAAACGTGAAGTAAACAAAAGCTGACAACCTCTTTTATATATAGGCAAATATGATATGCGAATCCTAGTAAAACTCCTAAACCTTTTCGTATTGTTATTAGATTCGTGAGTAAAGAAAAACTCTTATCAGAAAGAGTAACAAAAATAAAAAACTTCTCAAGAATCCTGGAAAAACTCCTAAATTCTGAAAGTAGCCTAAAATTTCTCTTGCGACATAAAGGTTTGAGCTGAGAGTTGGACTGTGCTAAGAAATGAAAAGTAAAGCCATGCAATGAAATTTTATGTCGCATTACAAAAAGACTTAACTCGGTTCAAAAGAGACCCATGATTACCTAATGAAATACAATCGATTAAGAAATTCTTTACAGATAGTGCTTGTTAAACCCAGAAACCAAAAATTAATCTTTACAGTAAGAAATTAGGATAGCTTTTGCCTAACTCTGATTCTGGAATGGTTAAAGTGTCGCAAAGGTCTCTCAGTTGTTGCGCCACACTTGTCTTTCTACCATTATCCTCATTATTAGGAAGATAATCCTCCATTTTCACATCTTGATCTGTACCCAAAACAGAAGGAGGACTCTGAGTCTTATTGTTCCTCACAATTGCAACATTCTTCTTCATCCAGGAGACAGCTTCAACCATGGAATCACATAAGGTTTCCCTCGTCTTCTCTTGATCGACGAAATCAGATTCTTGTACAATTGCAATTCTCCTGTACTGTGTTTCTGTCATGGTAACCATATCTATTTCTTTCTTCAATGTCTCGTTACGTAGTTTTAACATCTTCTTCGCTGCTTCAACCAGTTGAGTTTCTTTATTCAAGTTATTGATACGTTCAGTTGGTTGAATCGAACCCAACCAATTCTCTGGTAATAATGGATCGTTTTCTTGTACATTCTTGATTTCATAAAGATCAAAAGGATCAGTTAGCTTCTGTTTCTTGAAGAGCGTCAAATATTCAACCTGGGTTTCAAGAAGTTCTGATCCCAACTCATTCAGTTCAGATTCGAACTTCATTACTATGTATTTATGTGGATTCTTGTGTATATTATTTGTAAACTCATCAGGACGATCAGAGAAACCCTCATAGAATTTGTAAGCCGAGCTCAATTTCTTTAAGATAAGATCTGAGATTGTCATCATTTTGTTGATGAGTTTACTCTCATCAACTTGAAGAACCTTCATATCCAACGAATCTTGATATCCCATTGATTATGATACGAATTTTACTTTCTGAAACCGAATCTTCAAACGCAGTTTTCTTCTATAATGTAGAATTTTTACTTTCTGAAACAAAATCTTCAATCGCGGTTTGTCTTCCAGGAATGGATTGAACTTTCTCTGTATGTTTTCTTATTATTGAATGAGAATGTCTAGGGAGGGAGAGGCAGACAAAGTAACGGTATGAGAATTTTCAAAGCATCGTTTGTAGTTGTACTTATAGCATGCAAGATTTGTTATGGGCACCGGTAACTTAGGTTTAGGCGGCCAGTTCTTGTACTCGGAAAGGCTTTCATGTGAGGGATGAGATGAGGGCATAATGTTTGTTGTCTACGTGGAGCCATCGGACAGATGGGATAGACGAAGTAGGAGTAATGCGAAGTACATTTTTTTTTGAAACGTCTCAAGCACATAATCATGACTGAATTTACTTGCAAGTTCCACTAATAATATTTTCTCTCTCTTCTCTACAAAAATAGGCGAAATTGATGGTTAACTAACCTGGCTAAATTGGGCCTATGCCCACTAATTTGGGCTACGACTGCATGACAAAAAAGGTCATTGAAAAATAAAAAGAAATCACCCTTTATCCAATTATTTTAAAAAATGCTAATTTACCCCTTGATTAATTAGCGGGTGATTAATTAATGTTTAATCAAATTAAACTAAAAATTAACTAATTTTGATTCTTCATCAAAACGTTTATTTTTTTATTTTTATTTTTTTGAAAAAAATCAAACCAGAATCGGTATATGTTCGTGCTCTCATAAACCGATTCTGGGTTGATTTTTTCAATTCACAAAAAAAAAACCAGAATCGATTTTTACAAATGTACACAAAAAGCCGATTATGGGAAAGAAAAAAAAATCAAACATAATTTAAATCATACTCGATCTGAAAATGAGCATGATTTCATACTCGATTTCAGTTCGCGTATAAATTCATATACTCATTTTGAGATCGAGTATGAAATCATACTCGTTTTGAAATTGTGTAAAATCATACTCATACTCATTTTCAATTTGGGTATAACCAGAACCGGTTTACACGATACACACATAAAAACCGATTATTGACATTGCACAACATGAATCGCTTTATAAAAATGCTCATGTAATCCGATTCTAACAAAAAAAAGATACAGAAAAATTGTGAATTTTTCTTACAACAATCGGTTTACTCGACACACATATAAAATCCGATTCTAGCATAATACATCAATAACCGGTTTTTATAAGTGCTAATGTAATCCGATTATGGGCTAAGCAGTTATGAATTCAAATGGTAGACAATCGGGCTTTGTGGACATTAACATTGACCGATTCTGGTTCAAATTTCTCGAACCACAAAACATATCCAGGACAATCGGTCTTTATGGGCATGAACATAAACCGTTTCTATTTGCAATCGGATCACATGTACATTAAAGTTAACCGATTCTAGAAAACCCGGAAAAGTTTGATTTCAAAATTTTTAATTTTTGAGCGATTGCATGTTACTAAAACCTAGTTCAGATTGAGAAGAAGAATCAGCTGAAGTGGAGATGAAAATGAATTTGATTTTGATTTTGATTTTAGTTTTTAATTTTATGATTTTATGTTTATGATTTTGATTTTGATTTTGGTTTTTAATTTTATGATTTGAGTTTTATGATTTTGATTTTAATTTTTAATTTTTTGATTAGGATTTAATGGGGACACATTTTTAGTATTGGTATTTGATAAAGGGTAAGTTGGTAGTTTCATCTCTTAATAAAAATTTTTTGTCATGTAGTGTAGGCCCATATTAACGGGCATAGGCCCCAATTTAGCCAGGTTAACTAACTCGGTTTCAATTTCAATTTTTTTTACCTTTGGTTCTCGTTTAGAATTAACTTTATTTTTCATCAGGCTCTAATTATTCAGACAATAACTTAGACCTTTTCCCTTTAGACAAGACAAACACACCAACGACGACAACTTTTGATCGGAATTAAACCGGAACTCAGAGAAATAGCCAGTGAAGACCGTTATGTTACCAAGACACTGAAGACCCATATGTTATCTAAGACACAGAGAAGATACTAAGACTCCAAGACACTAAGACTCGTTTTCATTACCGGTTACAGAGACTCAATATTTGTTTCAAAGATTAAATTTAACCTGTTTTTAGTTAAATTGTTTTGGGTTCTAGTTGCTCTTGGATTCTTGTTCCTGAGATTCATATTAAGGGATTCTTACTCGGTGATTCTTAATTGGAGTTTTCTGCTCCGGTGAATGGTTTTTTCCGATCCTCATTGTCCTCTGCTCTTGAACCCGTCGCTTGAATTTTAATTCAGTATTCCTTCTTTGTTGCTGAATTCTCCTGTTCTTTCGAATTCATTGGGTTTCTTTCTTGACTTCTTCCGTTTGCAATTTTTTTGCTTCTTCTGGTTCATATTGAAGGCTACATGTTTGTTAATATGAAAAAAATACTCAAAATCGATGTTGATGGCCAAAACAATCAGAAACTAGTACTGCAAGGGTAAAAAAGACTCGATTGCTGCTAAGGAAGGAAAAAGATTGGGGATTTGTTCAAGATTTGATAGCAACAGATGTAGAGGGAGAAGAAAATGGTTATCGAGTGGTGCTGTTTTTTGGAAAAAATACTTTAATCTCCATCATTAAAACCAAGCACAACAACAACACCCTTATTACTAGAGAAATAGCGTGAACTGCAGGCCAACTATTACACAAATGGTTAGGAATCTTGGTCAGATGCAAAAAGATGAAGCAGCTGGAAATGACACAATCAATTTTAACAGAGGAGAACTAAATAGAAAGACAGATAAAGCTCCGGAGGTAAGAAAATTCTATCCCTTCTTATTTTTTTCTATCAAAGCAACCATTAGTGAATATACACACATTCAAACTGACAAGAGTCTAAAACTAAGACTCTGGTGGATAAATCAGACAAAAAAAAAAAAAAAATTGTACCCAATAATTTCATACTTCTGGGAGTTTGTCAAAATCCTAAGCTGGAATTGCCAGGGATTGGGTCAGAAACATACAAAAGATTACCTGAAAGATCTCCTAAACTATGAAAATCCTGATATTCTATGTTTAATTGAAACAAAGCAACAAAATGATAATATGCATAGGATTCTAAGAAATGTAAATGTGCAACTGTTGATGGTGGTTTTTAGCTTAGAGTTAAAATCGTAAAACTATGCACCTGGCATGACGTCACCATGACCTCTAGCGCATTTATTGACCATTAACACATTTATCGAATCAACCAGCATGCTTACGTAAGAATTACCAGGGTACCTTTTTCTTTCTATGTATTGTGTTCCACGGTAGAACCCCTAACATTGATTGACATCACCTGTACAAAACCCTAAAATTCTCATGCTACCGCGCCAAGAAATGCCAACCATGCCAGCCGCACCTCCGTGCCCAGCAACACCACCGCGCCAAGGCATGCCAGCCATGCCAGCCGCACCTCCGTGCCCAGCAGCAAGACCGCGCCAAGGCATGCCAGCCATGCCAGCCGCACCTCCGTGCCCAGCAGCACCACCGTGCCAAGGCATGCCAAACCATGCCAGCCCGCACCTCCGTGCCCAAGAAGACCACCGCGCCAAGGCATGCCAGCCATGCCAGCCGCACCTCCGTGCCCAGCAGCACCACCGTGCCAAGGCATGCCAGCCATGCCAGCCGCACCTCCGTGCCCAGCAGCACCACCGCGCCAAGGAATGCCATGCCCACGGCAAGCCAACCTAGCCGCGCCACCGTACTGGCCTTCCCTATGCGGCTACTAAAACTAAGGCGTGCGACAATCAACGGTCCCCCTTCAATCACAGGATCAAATCCTAGCCATCCAAGATTACCAGACAACGCATGGTAACCTTTGGCCCGAAATCCTAAGTTTGGCCACGCCCAAACCGCGCCAAGGCATGCCATGCCCACGCCATGCCAACCTAGCCGCGCCACCATGCTGGCATTCCATATGCGGCTACTAAAACGAAGGCGTGCGATAATCAATGGTCCCCCTTCAATCCTAGGATCAAATCCTAGCCATCCAAGGTTACCAGACAACGCATGGTAACCTTTGGCCCGAAATCCTAAGTTTGGCCACGCCCAAACCGTGCCAAGGCATGCCATGCCAACGGCATGCCAACTTAGCCGGGCCACCATGCTGGCCTTCCCTATGCGGCTACTAAAACGAAGGCGTACGATTATCAACGGCCACCCTTCAATCCCATGATCAAATCCTAGCCATCCAAGGTTACCAGAACACGCATGGTAACCTTTGGCCCGAAATCCTAAGTTTGGCCACGTCCAAACCGCGCCAAGGCATGCCATGCCCACGACATGCCAACCTAGCCGTGCCACCATGCTGGCCTTCCCTATGCGGCTATTAAAACGAAGGCGTGCGACGATCAACGGCCCCCCTTCAATCCCAGGATCAAATTCTAGCCATCCAAGGTTACCAGACAACGCATGGTAACCTTTGGCCCGAAATCCTAAGTTTGGCCACGCCCAAACCGCGCCAAGGCATTCCAACCTAGCCGCGTCACCATGCTGGCCTTCCATATGCGGCTACTAAAACGAAGGCGTGCGATAATCAACGGTCCACCTTCAATCCCAGGATCAAATCTTAGCCGTCCAAGGTCGCCAGCCAACGCATGGTAACGTTTGGCCCAATGCCAAAACCCTAATTTTGGACGCGCCTAAACTATGCCTCCTCGGGCCCGCAACATCCCTCTTGAATTCTTCCTGAATTTTACTGTCGGGCAGTTTTCACCTCCCGAACGAGTTCAAAACCTAAATATCCCCTCGTGGGAGATAGGAAATTCTTTTCCGGTCGATTTGAGGGCGGACCGTCAAAATCCGAGTCCGTACGAGAATTCTACAGCGATTCTAGTAAAGGGCGCTAATTAGGGTTTCTAAAACGAAGACGTGCGGCCATCAACGGTCGCCCTTCAATCTCAGGAGCAAATCCTAGACGTCCAAGTGTTTATGGGTGAAAACTATTTCTGCCGGTTTGGTAATTTGGGATGTGTGGATGAGAAATGAGTCTAAACCTTAAACAAATGCACTGCGCGGTGAGTGCTTGTAGATTCGAGAGATCAATGCAAGCAAGTCCGGCCTAAACCAAGAAATGGTCGTTTCAGACTTGTTTCGGTCACAAAGTGAAGGAGATGGTGTTGATCTTAGGGAGGGAAGCGAAGAAGGTGTTGAGAATGTGAAGGTGTTGGCTATGAATGACTTGTATCAGAAAGAAGAACTGGCTTGCAGGGTGTAAGTTATCAGTTCCGGTGTTTGAATACGATTGTATCAACACTTGCCTCTATTGTCTGGACTTGTTCTTCTTTTTAAAAAATAGGATGGAGAACCTATTTATACAAGTCTTTTATCCTAACCTTCGTATCTCGTGGGAAGTGGAGAAAGTGGAGTGATGGAGTAGTGGAGTAATGTGTTAGTGTCACACGACTGTGCTTGCCCACTTCTCCCATCATCACTTAACCGTCCATGACTTCGACACGCTCTTGTGATGGCGCGTTGTGCGCCGCACGCCGTAAACCACCGCACCAATACCCCAGTATGTATCCCCCAGTTTGTGACATGATTGATGTCTGGAATGTGTGGGTCGTGGGCCCCACAAAAGGTAGCATGTAATGCTAAATTGAATAACTGCATTATTCAAGAGGTCGATACTTGTGAAGTATCGTGTGTATTCTATGCAGGTACTGCATCATGGTGTGGTAAAGTGACGGGTGGTGATCACCAAGACGCCTTACTGACCAATTAACTCCTGACCAGGGTTGTATAACCAAGCCGATGAAGTTGGACGAACGAGATGATCTTTGAGATACTCATCTGCGACCGTTGATGGAATTAGGGTTTTAGAAGAGGTGCGCAAGCATCCACTTCAGCCTGGTCGAATCCAAGCTTGGGATACGGTTTTGGCCAGGCCGATCGTACATGCGTGTAAACGGCATGACGGTGTAGGCGCCCATACCCCATTATCTCACGAAAGTGTGATCTGGACCACTCAATTCGTCCAGCAAAGTCGAGTGGTCGAGATCAGTTTGCGACAGAAAACGAGTGTAAACAAAAGCCGCGCATCGTGCCAACTTCGGGCGCGCGTTCCATGACGACCAATCTTGGTCGGTCTTGGCCGATCGGTCTGGCGTGTAGGTGATAGGCTGGTGTTCACGCCTATACCGATCCCCATGAAAACGTGAACTAAGCCACTCAAATCGTCCGCGAAGTTGAGCGGTCGAGATTAGTTTGCAATTGGGAAGTGTAACCACGCTAGTTTGGGCGACGATTTGGGATAACCGGCATGGTATGCCTTGGCCGACCAGTGAGGGGATAAATGGGTCCACGGTGGTCATGTTGGTATGACGGACCTGCTTAATCTAATCTTGAACCCTCCATTTGTGCCGAGAAGATGGACGCTCGTGATGCTCATAAAACCATAATTTTGGGTTTCACTACTGCAAGCGTCATGCTCCATTCTAAGGCGTTAATCGGGATGACCAACCATGGTTGGTCCTGACCGATTGGTCAGGTATGTAGGCGGGCCCACGGTGATTGTGTTGACATGCTTTGGGCTTTTTGAATCTACATCTACACCCTCCATCTTTACCTGCGAAGATGGATGGTTGAGACTGTTTTGTGACACATGTAATGTGTCGCAAACCCTAATTTAGGGTTTTCCGCCCATACCGCTCTGGTTTGGACGTTTGGCAAGCTATGCCAATATTTTGAGGAGGCCGACCATGCGGAGTCCGCGTTGGTTTGACAACGAATATTCCATACCTGCTTGGGGGTTATGGAATTGATCTGGGCCATCCAATCATGCTGGTGAAGTTGGATGATCGAGATCATTTCCAGACTGATACGGACAGTCCGGATGCTCAATCGGGCTAGTATAACACACCGAGAGTTGCAGCCTGTACGGGTATTTCGTACATGCTTTCATTATAATGCTTGGAGGTTCGTGTTGCTCTCAGCAGAGCAACACTCGACCGCCATGCCGCACCGATAATGAGTACATGAAATACAAGGTCGCTTACGCATTAATTAATAATGCTATAAATTCACAGGGTATATGGGATTGTTGCTACATGCTCCAACCTGGATGAATTTCGTGTATTTAATTCACGAGAATGGGATTGTTGTCACATGCTCCATTCTAGGTGAATTAGTAAAGTGAAGAAGTATTCAACACTTATTAATGGTTTTATCTTTTACAAGATGTTAGCGCATAATTTTCAGTTTTTTTTTTTTACAATTTTAACCTTAAATGAAGATCCACCATTAACATTAAGTCCCCTGCCTAGTACATAATGGTTACACTATTGTGGGGGTAGGCATGAGATGGTGACAGTTAAAGATAAAGCTTATGAGACAAAGTTAGATGTTACCAGGAGAGACAGGTCATCCTGTCCTTGGAGCATGTCACGTTCAAGAGGCATCCAGGCGAGTGTTCCCCTAGCATGATGTCGGTCTTGCCTGCTTCGATGGATTGTTACGCCTGTTTTGTTCGTGGGGCTACTGCACCTGCTTGATCGAACGTGGGATTGATGTGCCTGTTTTGGTTAATCGTGGGTCCGCTGCGTCTGCTTGATCGAACGTGGGACCCGATGTAAGCATGCTTGATTCGAACATGGGAAGATGTGCATGCTTCGATCAAATGCGGGACCATCGTGTACATATTTCATACGTCAGCCATGTCATGTGCCTACTTTGACCGTACGGTTGATGTACTTGCTCGAGTGTCATGTTGCTACTTCGACCAAACACCGACCCAGCTAGCTTGACTAAACACCGAACTTGATGCTTTGACCAAACACCGGCCTTGCTGTTTGCTTTGCTCGAACGTGGGACCCGATGTGAGCAAGCTTGTTTTTTAAAAAATGAACCTTGTGTGCTAAAATGTAAATGTGGGTCCTGTAGAAAGCGTTGAAGCAGCTTCTGGAGCAGGCCCGGGAGAGTGTTGAAGTGTTGGAGCTGAAACGCTTTCTTCTGGAGAGAGAGCTTTGATTGGGGACGGCTGTGTCTGCTTCGACCAATATGGGGCTGGGATCAAGTGGGACCCGCCGCGTGCTTGACGTCGACCTTGTGTTTCGACTGAAAACCGGCCCTGCTGCGTGCGCCTGTTTTATTCGAATACCAGCCTTGTGACTTTGATCAATACCAGACTTGAAACTTGAGCAATACCGGACTTGTGACTTGATCAATACCGTACTTGTGACTTGATCAACACTGGACTTTAAACTTTGAGCAATACCGAACTTGTGACTTGATCAATACCGGACTTGAAACTTGAGCAATACCGAACTTGTGACTTGATCAATACCGGACTTGAAACTTGAGCAATACCGGACTTGTGACTTGATCAATACCGGACTTGTGACTTGATCAATATCGGACTTAAGACTTGATCAACACCGGACTTGAAACTTGATCAATACCGGTGTTTGGACCCAATACCAGCCTTGTGTACTCCAACGTGAATGTGTGTTCTGTCGTGTGTGACTACGTTTTTATACAAGTACTGACTCATGTCTTTTATTGTAGAATGAAGAAAAGAACTCCTGTTGAGATGTCTTCTGTGGATAATGCTGGTGCCAAGTCAGGAGGTGTTGACAACTTCAAATATATGCCGAACATTTATGATGAGTTGCTCACCGCGCCCTTTCAACTATATGAAAATATCCGTTCCACAAGATAACCCTTCTCCTATTGACTTCAAGGTTTTTCATGCTCCGTTGGTCCCTCACGAAGGATGGATGAGACGTATGTTGAGCAATGAGTACATCAAAGATAACTTGACCAGAGCGCAGATTATTGATACAGCTTGAGTGTTGAAATGGCTCGAGAGGATGTTAAAGTGGTTTCTGGTGCGAACGTTGAGGTGGATACTGGAGAGAGTGTTGAAGAAGGATTCTGAAGCGAACGTAGGTCCCGGAAAGAGCGCTAAGGCGGCTCTTAAATAGACTATTGAAGCCGCTTCTGCTAGAGTGAGCGTTGAAGTGTTTCCCTCTTCAGTTCTATTTACCCTTGCGAATTCCATGCTTCTTGACTGACCATCTCTCTCATGTTGAAGAATTCCTTGACTGACGGTGAAGGAACTTCATACTGAGCCTCAGTCCCCCAAGCGTGGTTTACATGGTTTGTTCGTAGTGGTTGTTGTCGAGCCAGATATGGAATATCTTGGACATTGTTTCATCATTGTGGGAGTCGTGCATGTGGTACTGGAGTTGGAGTTGACGGACGCGCATGATGTTGTATCTCGGTGGTTTTCCTCTTGCTGCTTTAGGGAATCCGCTTCTGAGAAGGTCAAGGTTGTATCGCTTTGTTGGTGAGATATACGCCCCTACAAACATTATGAGGCTCTTCATTACCGGCAGGCCTGGTTCTTTCTATCAGTGCATATGTTGTTGTAGATGAGCGTTCAACAGATCCAGAGGATGACGAAAAGCGCGGATTCTCCAACATAACATAATAGACATGTACCACCTGTCGATAAAGTGACTCGCCGGATCTTGTTCGACCACCATGCTGATAGAGTGACTCGCCCGGATCTTGCTCGATATGACGCGTGGACATCATTATCTTCTTGAGGCTGCTCCCTTGAGGTATCGGCTCCAGTGGAAGATTGCCGTCATAGAGCGTTGATACGTTGCACCGGCATTCTTTAAACCAAATGACAGGTTGGTATAATAAAAATTTCCGAGAGGAGTTCGAAAAGCTATCTTACTTGCATCATGCTCGTACATCCTTATCTCGGTTGTAGCCGCTACATCCATCCATGGAGGAGAACATGCCGTGTCCGTCTTGGTTGTATCTACTAACATGTCGATGTTAGGTAGAGGAGGATCATTTTTGGAGCAAAGACTGCTCAAGTCTCTGAAGTCTATGCAACACCTGATCTATCCATTTTCCTCGTGTCTGAACTACAACTGTTTAACAGACTTGGATCCAGGTATGACATGTAGATGATGGGTGACCAATATTCATCTAAATCCGGCATTTCTTCATATCTCCAAGCGAATATGTCCTGGTACTCTTTTAGAAGTTCCACGAGCTTCGTACGTTTATCCGTACACAAGGTTGAGCTGATGGAGATAGGCCTAGGAGATTCCTCAACGATTTCAATCTCATCAGTTGTGGAGTTGGTGCCATCTTGCAACTGTTGTGGAGCATCTAGCACTTGTTCTTGTGGTTCGTTGCTATTGTAGCATTCCATTGGGTGGAGAGATCAAACATTCTCCCCTACTAATTGATAATGGCAGTGTCGGTATACCGTTTTCCCTTTCTGGTCACGAATCGCCACAAAAGTTCGTTCCCTCTTCGTGTGAACGTGGGTCGTGGCTTCACATGATGGAGAAGAATGTTTCGTCAGCAAAGATGCATCGTGGGTTTTATCCCTCAATGATGCAAGCCGGTCTTCTTCCTGAATTAACAACCACGTGGGGAGTGGGACTCAACGAACTTGTCTGATTCTTTCCGCGGAGCTTCTCCCGTATGTGCTGGTTTGGTTTCCCTCGAAGTCCGTCATTGTGGTAGGCTTCCGTACGACCTTGCCTGGGAGAACCTTGGATGTCCTGAGAGTCTTGAGAGTAATCACATTCGAAGACGCTCCTGTGTAGATAAGGGCCGTCTTGAACTCTGAATCCTTGATGCGTGCGGTGACATGTAGGGCACGGTCGTGACCTTCCTCTGGTTGATTGTAGCAAAACGTCTCCGCGCGCTGATTCTTCGAGAGGTGTGAAAGTTCGCATAAACTTTCCACTAGAGAACCGCTTCCCGATCCACCGGCCTTTGGTTCAAAGTGAAACTATTGACTTGAGGAGGATCGTTGTGAGGATCAGTCCCTAGTGTAGGAGTCTCCATAACAGGACCGCTCATATCTGATGTCGCTTCTTTGATCAGGTCCATGGAGGTCCGCGCCGCTGAAGTACCTTCTCCGGTGCGTTGAATGCGTTCCTTTTTTGCTCCAGGGGCTGTCGCGGCTCTTGTGAAATCGATCAGTTAATGTATTAAGAAAAGTGAGTACCTCTTTCTGAGTTGCGGACATATCCGTTTGAGTCTTAGCAAGAACTTCCTGCTTCTCCATCAAATCTGCAATAGTAATGGGGGATGGTCCTCCTCTCGTCCCTCCGGCTCCTCGTCCTGATGAAGGAGTGGAAGTTGTTGCTCTGGTGACTACCAGAGGTGTTACACTTGATGAGATACCGGGATTTGTGGCTGCTCTGGCTCTGGTGATGGGAGGTGTTACACTTACTGGAACATCTCCTGCTACGCTGGCACTGGTGGTAGAAGTGACGGCTCCATAAGATGTATTGACCACGGTAGCTCACAGGTACATCTACACTGGGAGTGTTATCCACACTAGCTCCATCAAAATTGATTGCTGATCCAGAACTGAGTTCTACCATCTGGAAATGGATTGATGATTGAATGGGTCCTAAGATCTACCCTTTTTGAAATTGATAAAATTGAATCGGATTTTGAAGAATTTGATTTTACAACCGAGAGATTAACCTCCCACTGTGGTCGCCAATTGTTTATGGGTGAAAACTATTTCTGCCGGTTTTGGTAATTTGGGATGTATGGATGAGAAATGAGTCTAAACCTTAAACAAATGCACTGCGCGGTGAGTGCTTGTAGATTCGAGAGATCAATCTGGCAAGTCCTACCTAAACCAAGAAATGGCCGTTTCGGACTTGTTTCGGTCACAAAGTGAAGGAGATGGGGTTGATCTTAGGGAGGGAAGCGAAGAAGGTGTTGAGAATGTGAAGGTGTTGGCTATGAATGACTTGTATCGTAAAGCCGAACCGGCTTGCGGTGGTGTAAGCTATCGGTTCGGTGTTTGAATACGATTGTATCAACACTTGCCTCTCGTTGTCTGGACTTGTTCTTCTTTTTAAAAAATAGGATGGAGAACCTATTTATACAAGTCTTTTATCCTAACCTTCGTATCTCGTGGGAAGTGGAGAAAGTGGAGTGATGGAGTAGTGGAGTAATGTGTTAATGTCACACGACCAGGCTTGACCACTTCTCCCATCATCACTTAACCGTCCATGACTTCCTGACACGCTCTTGTGATGGCGCGTTGTGCGCTGCACGCTGTAAACCACCAGACCAATACCCCAGTATGTATCCCCCAGTTTGTAACATGATTGATGTCTGGAATGTGTGGGTCGTGGGCCCCACAAAAGGTAGCATGTAATGATAAATTGAATAACTGCGTTATTCAAGAGGTCGATACTTGTGAAGTATCGTGTGTATTCTATGCAGGTACTGCATCATGGTGTGGTAAAGTGACGGGTGGTGATCACCAAGACGCATGAATGACCAATTAACTCCTGACCAGGGTTATATAACCAAGCCGGTGAAGTTGGACGGAAGAGATGATCTTTGAAACACTCATCTGCGACCGTTGATGGAATTAGGGTTTTAGAAGAGGTGCGCAAGCATCCCTCTTCAGCATGGTCGAATCCAAGCTTGGGATACGATTTTGGCCAGGCCGATCGTACATGCGTGTAGACGGCATGACGGTGTAGGAGCCCATACCCCATTATCTCACGAAAGTGTGATCTCGACCACTCAATTCGTCCGGAAAGTCGAGTGGTCGAGATCTGGCCATGACAAAAAACGAGTGTAAACAAAAGCCGCGCATCGTGCCAACTTCGGCGCGCGTTCCAAGACGACCAATCTTGGTCGGTCTTGGCCGATCGGCTCAGCGTTTAGGTGATAGGCTGGTGTTCACGCCTATACCCGATCGTCCCATGAAAACGTGATCTAAGCCACTCAAATCGTCCGGCGAAGTTGAGCGATCGAGATTAGTTTGCAATTGGGAAGTGTAACCACGCTAGTTTGGGCGACGATTTGGGATAACCAGGCATGGTATGCCTTGGCCGACCAGTGAGGGGATAGATGGGTCCACGGTGGTCATGTTGGTATGACCGGACTCGCTAATCTAATCTTGGACCCTCCATTCGTGCCGGAGAAGATGGACGCTCGTGATGCTCATAAAACCATAATTTTGGGTTTCACGGCCAAGGCGTCATGCTCCATTCGGGCGCATTTAATTGGGATGACCAACCATGGTTGGTCCTGACCGATTGGTCAGGTATGTAGGCGGGCCCACGAAGATTGTGTTGACATGCTCTAGGCTTTTTGAATCTACATATACACCCTCCATCTATACCTGCGAAGATGGATGGTTGAGACTGTTTTGTGACACATGTAATGTGCCGCAAACCCTAATTTAGGTTTTCCGCCCATGCCGCTTTGGTTTGGACGTTTTGGCAAGCTATGCCAATCTTTTGGGGAGGCCGACCATGCGGGTCTGCGTTGGTTCTAGAAAATAATATTCCATACCTTCTTGGGGGTTATGGAATTGATCTGGGCCATCCAATCATGCTGGTGAAGTTGGATGATCGAGATCATTTCCAGACTGATACTGGACAAATCCGGATGCTCAATCGGGCTAGTATAACACACCGAGAGTTGCGGCAGACGGGTATTTCGTACATGCTTTCATTATAATGCTTGGAGGTTCGTGTTGCTCTGCCGAGAGCAACACTCGATCGCCATGCCGCACCGATAATGAGTACAGAAATACAAGGCTGCTTACGCATTAATTAATAATGCTATAAATTCACAGTGGTATATGGGATTGTTGCTACATGCTCCAACCTGGATGAATTTCGTGTATTTAATTCACAGAATGAGATTGTTGTCACATGCTCCATTCTAGGTGAATTAGTAAAGTGAAGAAGTATTCAACACTTATTAATGGCTTTATCTTTTACAAGATGTTAGCGCATAATTTTCTGATTTTTTTACAATTTTAACCTTAAATGAAAATCCACCATCAACACCAAGGTTACCAGACAACGCATGGAAACCTTTGACCCAAAACCCTAGTTTGGCCACGCCAAACCGCACCAAGGCATGCCATGCCAAACTAGCCGCGCCACCATGCTAGCCTTCCCTATGCGGCTACTAAAACGAAGGCGTGCGACAATCAACGGTCGCCCTTCAATTTTAGGAGCAAATCCTAGCCGTCCAAGGTTACCAGACAACGCATGGTAACCTTTGACCCAAAGTCTAGTTTGGCCACGCCAAACCACGCCATGCTAATGGCCTTCCAACTTTGCCGTGCCATCATGTTGTCCTTCCCTACACAACTATCAAAAACGGAAGCGTGCAACGATCAACGGTTACCTTTCCGCTTAAGATACAAATTCTCGACCGTCGAAGGTCGCCAAGATAGCAAGTCTCCCAAGCTCGACTTGCCAGGCAACAACCATGTTACATGTTTTCAAGAAAATGTTCGAGACATCAAACCACAAACTGGGGGATCTTCTTTGGGTTTTGGTTTGGCGGTTTATAGCGTTCGGCGTACACTACGCCCGTAATAAGAAAGTGTAATAAGGATGAAGCGGTTAAGTAAATAGGGAAGTAATGGTGAAACACTTTTCTTTTATGGAACATCAATTCCATGCGTTAACGGTTACCACCTCCTCCCATTTACTCACCCATTATTCCATTCCTTAATGATACCAGAGTACGTTTCACTCCGACTTGTATAAATCGGTCTTACCTATTTCCAAAAAGAAGAAAAAGTTCGGTCAAGGATCAGACAACACTCAGAAAAATGTTTGGTTAAGCTCTCCCATCTGTTAGCTTCCCATTTTCTGATATAAGTCGTGAAACCACTACTCTTCCGTAATCAACTCGGTCTCAACACTTTCTTTGCTTCCTCCCCAAAACCAACCCATTCTCCTCCTCTTTGTGACCGAAGCAAGTCCGAAATGACCATTTCTTTGTTTAGGCCGGATTTGTATGATTGATCTCTCGAATCTAAAGTACTCCGTGCAAGACATTATTTAGGGTCTAAATTCGTTTCTCACCCACACACCCGAAATTACCAAAATCGCGTAAACCATTTTCACCTTCAAACAATTGGCGACCACAGTGGGAGATTGATCTTTCGGTTACAATGTCAATTTTCGACCATCGATTTCATGCTTCGACCCAGACATCAAGATGGTAGAAGCAGGCGATCCGCTCAGGGATCGACGACTCAGTTACTAGACAACCCGATTATCAGTCTTGACACGGCAAGGGATGACTGGGGACTGCCTAGAGTTTAAAAGCGAACGATCCAAACAGTCTTGACGCGGCAATGGGCGACTGGGGACTTCCCAGAGGTCAAAAGCAAAATGATCTGCTCAGGGATCGACGACTCGATCATCAAGTGACTCAGGGACGACTAGGGACTTTCCACAATCGCGGTGTTTCCCACGAAAGTCGGACTTGCACATGACTCATTTTCGTTAGCAGATCCAAAAAACCGAGTAAGTCTTGCCTAGGAAAAACACATAGTTTACTATTTCAAGTTTTCACGGGAATGATAAAACCGATAGCCATGTTATGCTTCATCCCATGTCATCTACCGACACCCAACGTTCATGTTTCCATATCTTCCCTGGGATGTTTGTTTTACTTACAATCATAACCAAAAACGACATCATCCTAAATCAGTTCATCCAGAATAATAATCCAAAACCCTCATAGGTAACACTTGTCTATCAACCCAAAAATCTAGAAAATTAAAACCATAAGCCAGGCGTTCCATTTGCCTTTCGAAAAAAAAAAGAAAAAAAAAACGAAACAGAAGATTTTCAGAAGACAAAAGTGCATTCAAAGGAAGCCATTCAACGGTGTTTTGCTCTTCTCGAAGAAGACGTCCTTCGTCATTTGGAGGACCGCCTGTTTTAGCTCAAACTCTTTGGACAACCTTTCGACCTCCGCTTCTTGTTGTTTAACCACGTCCGCGGAAGGACCTTTGGTCACCTCGGCCTGCAACTTTTGGATCTCATAGAAACCATAATGCCAGTTCTTCGTGGAATCAGCCACCTACCCGTACGTACCTACTTTTCATAATAACGATTACCAGTCACTATTCATGAGGTAGCCGACACTACTACGGTGATAGTCGAAGAGAAGAACAAGTACTTCTACAAGTTTATGAATGACATACCTATGGATAGGGTATACACCAACACAAGAAAACAAATTGGAAGAGAAACGCTGGAGTACGGACCTGGAATATGCTTGACCACTTTATTGCTACCGCGCCACGCCAAGCCAGCACCGCGCCACGCCAAGCCAGCACCGTGCCAAGCCAAAAGTCCGCGCCACGCCAAGAAAACGTTGTGCCAATCCAGCGCCCATTCCAAGCCGATCCAGCGCTAACAACTTGCATCCTTCCAGCGCTAACAACTTGCATCTTCCCAGCGCCAGCAACTTGCATCCTTCCAGCATTGCTCTTGAACGCTCAGTAGGAGGGAATCAACAATCCAATTTTATCATACGTAGAGATCAGGAACGACTTCTCCAAAATCGAGGCAAGGAGATTAGCAACCCCCCTGAGTTCACAAAGACTCTCTTCCCGTCAGGAGATGCATGATTTCGGGGACTTCGCCCAAAAAATTGTGCAGTCTATGGTGGAACATTTATGAGAGATTTTATGTTTTACCAAGGAGCAACGTCAAGACATATTTGCAACCCTCAACCGCGCTGTGTCAGGAAAACATCTACTTCCAGCCAAGAAGTCATTCCCAAACCCCTACCTCTCTTGGAAAACACGATAGATGGAACTGGGACTCCTAACCACTGTTCGCTTGAAGGGTGTCCAGTTTGACAACACACTGATTGACGCGGCCTCTCCGCTTCAACATCCTCCAGCAGCGGCTCCGCTTCAATGTTCACTTCAGCAGCCGCTCTGCTTCAGCATTCTCTCCATAAGCTGCTCCAGGATCGAAGCCGAAGCTTCAGCGTTTGTCTTCATAAGCTTCAATGTCCTCTCCAAGAGCCGAAGCCTCTTCAACGCCACACTCCTCCCTGTCAAGGATCGTGATCACATCCATCCAAGGATCGCAGTTGTGGCCACTTTTTTATGCATCTCGCCAAACCCCGTGGTCATGGACAATTTACCCGCTTACGCATACAACCGATCCCTTTACTTCCATGGATGCCCATACAATTACAGCTGACCTACTTTGTTGCCACGACAATATAGTCTATTCTGATTACATCTACTACCAAGAACTGTTACCACTCATTTGTTGATACCAAACGAGCTTCACCACAAAGAAAGAATCGCTACAAAGATGAAAACATGTAAACCATACTTGTGGACTGAAGATATACACGGAATCCCTTCACTATCAAAGCTCAGAAGACACGGTCAACCAAAAGGCCATATCCACAACAAGGTCATCTACTCTTCAAGGATGCAACGCAAGAATATCATCACCTCTCTGCCTAGAAGACGCGTTCAACACTTTACGAGGCCGCGGAGGATCCTAAGCCTGCTCAGAGAAAAAAAAACTTCAGAAACCGAAGAAAAATACGACTGGGGACTTCTCATCGCAATCCATCCCGACGACCATCAAAGACTCATGAGATAACTCCAGAGACGCGGCTGAAACATTTTCTTGAAGAAACAAAGGGAGCCATGATAAACAACATAACTCTCTCATTCCTACCACTTCACTATCCAGAATATTTCATCATGTAATTTCTGAGCATCCCAGCGTCACATCCAGAAGAGTACGATAATCTTATATAAAATCCCGTGGACGTGGATTCAAGGCGATGCAATGAAAGCAGACTACACATGGGGACTACCAACATGGGACGGTTTTACTCCCCTCAACCTGGTTATTTCTGATTTCAACATCGTCATTGCCGAAGTTTCACGAGTCGCAGGAATTTCTCAACATGAAGCCGTACGTATGCATCGAAGACTCCAAAAGCACGCCACAAAGATACATTCACATATTCGGCCATGCCATCGGATCTAATCTAACATAAATATAACTGAGGATTGCCCACTGGATCCCATTCCATACGATAGACCAAGATTCGAAGACTGGATAGCAGCACATCGGCAACATAATGTCTCCCAGCTCATCTATTTCACCTTGTGTCTTCGGAAGATTTCTACCATACAATCATCCACGACATATCATCATCGCGATCAGAAGGTCCAGACGCTAAACAACCTAAAGTCAAGAATGGACCGACAACGCAACAACAATATCAAAGATTAGCGCTGACATGATCGTCGCCGAGCATGTATTTCATCCATTCATCCCAAGAATGCAGTGGAGTTTTGGTAAATTTTGGAATCCACTGGAGAGACACTGCAGACGAAAGCACGGATCCGCATTTAACAACAAAAGAGGGTCGATACCTATTTTCATGCGGACGAGTTTCTAGAGTTTGAACAGAATGAAGACTCCTTCTTGCTCCATGAACAGGAATAGATGACTGGGCGCGACTATACCACTCGGGCCCGCAACTTCCCTCCTGAATTCTTCCTGAGTTTCACTGTTGTGCCGTTTTTACCTCATAGACAAGCTCAAAACGTAAATATTCCCTTGTTAGGGGATAGGAAATTCTTTTCCGATCAGATGGAGGGGCGGACCGTCAAAATCCGAGTTCGTACGAGAATTATACAACAATTCTACTAAGGAGCGCTAATTAGGGTTTCAGAATGCCAAACCCTAATTTAGACAAAGTTGTGCCATCACCACCATTCGATAGTCGAAGTTCCAGCGTCATCACCATTTCCACCATTCCAAGCCGACCAATGCTGACGGCTCCATTCCAAGCCGACCAACGCGTGCGGCTCCCATTCCAAGCCGACCAACGCGTGTGGCTCCCATTCCAATCCGCGCCTGCGGCTCCCATTCCAAGCCGACAATTTTCATCTCACCACTCCACGGTCTGCACCACCAGTATGATTTATGAAAATCCGCCAACACGGGAAGCACAAACTCTATTTACCTCTCGAAAAGGTTAGCCGGACTTTCCTGACCATCTTTTCATGACTTATTGTTTCGATCTCTGTCCTAGCCTGTCACCATATTATGCTTACCTCGCTACGCGGCTCCCGTTCCGAGCTAAGCAAGGGACTTAATGTTGATGGTGGTTTTTAGCTTAGGGTTAAAATTGTAAAACTATGCACCTGGCATGACGTCACCATGACCTCTAGCGCATTTTTGACCATTAACACATTTATCGAATCAACCATCATGATTACGTAAGAATTACCAGGGTACCCTTTTCTTTCTATGTATCGTGTTCCACGGCAGAACCCCTAACATTGATTGACATCACCTGTACAAAACCCTAAAATTCTCATGCTACCGCGCCAAGGCATGCCAGCCATGCCAGCCGCACCTCCGTGACCAAAAGCACCACCGCGCCAAGGCATGCCAGCCATGCCAGCCGCACCTCCGTGCCCAGCAACACCACCGCGCCAAGGCATGCCAGCCATGCTAGCCGCACCTCCGTGCCCAGCAGCACCACCGCGCCAAGGCATGCCATGCCCACGGCATGCCTACCTAGCCGCGCCACCTTACTGGACTTCCCTATGCGGCTACTAAAACGAAGGCGTGTGACAATCAACGGTCCCCCTTCAATCCCAGGATCAAATCCTAGACATCCAAGGTTACCAGACAACGCATGGTAACCTTTGGCCCGAAATCCTAAGTTTGGCCACGCCCAAACCGCGCCAAGGCATGCCATTCCCACGGCATACCAACCTAGCCGTGACACCATGCTGGCCTTCCTTACGCGGCTACTAAAACGAAGGCGTGCGATAATCAACGGTCCCCCTTCAATCCTAGGATCAAATCCTAGCCATCCAAGGTTACCAGACAACGCATGGTAACCTTTGGCTCGAAATCCAAAGTTTAGCCACGCCCAAACCGCGCCAAGGCATGCCATGCCCACGTCATGCCAACCTAGCCGCGCCACCATGCTGGCCTTCCTTATGCGGCTACTAAAACGAAGGCGTGCGATAATCAACGGTCCCCCTTCAATCCCAGGATCAAATCTTAGCCATTCAAGGTTACCAGACAACGCATGGTAACCTTTGGCCCGAAATCCTAAGTTTGGCCATGCACAAACCGCGCCAAGGCATGCCATGACCACGGCATGCCAAACTAGCCGCGTCACCATGCTGGCCTTCCTTATGCGGCTACTAAAACGAAGGCGTGCGAAAATCAACGGTCCCCCTTCAATCCCAGGATCAAATCCTAGCCATCCAAGTTTACCAGACAACGCATGGTAACCTTTGGCCCGAAATCCTAAGTTTGGCCACGCCCAAACCACGCCAAGGCATGCCATGCCCATGGCATGCCAACCTAGCCGCGCCACCATGCTAGCCTTCCCTATGCGGCTACTAAAACGAAAGCGTGCGACGATCAACGGTCCCCCTTCAATCCCAGGATCAAATCCTAGCCATCCAAGTTTACCAGACAACGCTTGGTAACCTTTAGCCCGAAATCCTAAGTTTGGCCACGCCCAAACCGCGCCAAGGCATGCCAACCTAGCCGCGCCACCTTACTGGCCTTCCCTATGCGGCTACTAAAACGAATTCGTGCGACAATCAACGGTCCCCCTTCAATTCCAGGATCAAATCCTAGCCATCCAAGGTTACCAGACAACACATGGTAACCTTTGGCCCGAAATCCTAAGTTTGGCCATGCCCAAACCGCGCCAGGGCATGCCATGCCCACGGCATGCCAACCTAGTCGCGCCACCATGCTGGCCTTCCCTATGTGACTACTAAAACGAAGGCGTGTGATAATCAACGGTCCCCCTTCAATCCCAGGATCAAATCCAAGCCATCCAAGGTTACCAGACAACGCATGGTAACCTTTGGCCCGAAATCTTAAGTTTGGCCACGCCCAAACCGCGCCAAGGCATGCCAACCTAGCCGCGCCACCATGTTGGCCTTCCCTACGCGTCTACTAAAACGATGGCGTGCGACGATCAACGGTCCCCCTTCAATCCCAGGATCAAATCCTAGACATCCAAGGTTATCAGACAACGCATGGTAACCTTTGGCCCGAAATCCTAAGTTTGGCCACGCCCAAACCGCGCCAAGGCATGCCAACCTGGCGGCGCCACCATGCTGGCCTTCATTATGCGGCTACTAAAACGAAGGTGTGCGACAATCAACAACCCCCCTTCAATCCCAGGATCAAATCCTAGCCATCCAAGGTTACCAGACAAGGCATGGTAACGTCTGGCCCGAAATCCTAAATTTGGCCACGCCCAAACCGCGCCAAGGCATGCCATGCCCACGGCATGTCAACCTAGCCGCGCCACCATGCTGGCCTTCCCTATGCGACCACTAAAACGAAGGCGTGCAACAAATCAACGGCCACCCTTCCACCTTAGATGCAAATCTTAGCCATCCAAGGTCGCAAGCCAACGCATGGTAACGTTTGGCCCAATGCCAAAACCCTAATTTTGGCCGCGCCTAAACTATGCCTCCCCGGGCCCGCAACATCCCTCCTGAATTCTTCTTGAATTTTACTGTCGGGATGTTTTCACCTCTCGAACTAGTTCAAAACCTAAATATCCTCACGGAAGGAGATAGGAAATTCTTTTCCGGTCGATTTGAGGGGCGGACCGTCAAAATCCGAGTCCGTACGAGAATTCTACATCGATTCTAGTAAAGGGCGTTAATTAGGGTTTGTAAAACGAAGGAGTGCGGCCATCAACGGTCGCCCTTCAATCTCAGGAGCAAATCCTAGCCGTCCAAGGTTACCAGACAACGCATGGTAACCTTTGACCCGAAATCCTAAGTTTGGCCATGCCCAAACCGCGCCAAGGCATGCCATGCCCACGTCATACCAACCTAGCCGCGCCAACATGCTAGCCTTCCCTATGCGGCTACTAAAACGAAGGCGTGCGATAATCAACGGTCCCCCTTCAATCCCAGGATCAAGTCTTAGACATCCAAGGTTACCAGATAACGCATGGTAACCTTTGGCCCGAAATCCTAAATTTGGCCACGCCCAAACCGCGCCAAGGCATGCCATGACCACGGCATGCCAACCTAGCCGCGCCACCATGCTGGCCTTCCTTATGCGGCTACTAAAACGAAGGCGTGCGAAAATCAACGGTCCCCCTTCAATCCCATGATCAAATCCTAGCCATCCAAGTTTACCAGACAACGCATGGTAACCTTTGGCCCGAAATCCTAAATTTGGCCACGCCCAAACCGCGCCAAGGCATGCCATGCCCATGGCATGCCAACCTAGCCGTGCCACCATGCTGGCCTTCCCTATGCGGCTACTAAAACGAAAGCGTGCGATGATTAACGGTCCCCCTTCAATCCCAGGATCAAATCCTAGCCATCCAAGGTTACCAGACAACGCATGGTAACCTTTGGCCCGAAATCCTAAGTTTGGCCACGCCCAAACCGCGCCAAGGCATGCCAACCTAGCCGCGCCACCTTACCAGCCTTCCCTATGTGGCTAATAAAACGAAGGCGTGCGACAATCAACGGTCCCCCTTCAATCCCAGGATCAAATCCTATCTATCCAAGGTTACCAGACAACTAAGTTTGGCCACGCCCAAGCCGCGCTAGGGCATGCCAACCTAGCCGCGCCACCATGCTGGCCTTCCCTATGCGACTACTAAAACGAAGGCGTGTGATAATCAACGGTCCCCCTTCAATCCCAGGATCAAATACAACCATCCAAGGTTACCAGACAACGCATGGTAACCTTTGGCCCGAAATCCTAAGTTTGGCCACGCCCAAACCGCGCCATGGCATGCCAACCTAGCCGCGCCACCATGCTGGCCTTCCATACGCGGCTACTAAAACGAAGGCGTGCGACGATCAACGGTCCCCCTTCAATCCCAGGATCAAATCCTAGCCATCCAAGGTTACCAGACAATGCATGGTAACCTTTGGCCCGAAATCCTGAGTTTGGCCACGCCCAAACCGCGCCAAGGCATGCCAACTTAGCCGTGCCACCATGCTGGCCTTCATTATGCGGCTACTAAAACGAAAGCGTGCGACAATCAACAGCCCCCCTTCAATCCTAGGATCAAATCCTAGCCATCCAAGGTTACCAGACAAGGCATGGTAACCTCTGGCCCGAAATCCTAAGTTTTGCCACGCCCAAACCGCGCCAAGGCATGCCATGCCCACGGCATGTCAACCTAGCCGCGCCACCATGCTGGCCTTCCCTATGCGGCCACTAAAACGAAGACGTGCAACAATCAACGGCTACCCTTCCACCTTAGATGCAAATCTTAGCCGTCCAAGGTCGCCAGCCAACGCATGGTAAAGTCTGGCCCAATGCCAAAACCCTAATTTTGGCCGCGCCTAAACTATGCCTCATCGGGCCCGCAACATCCCTCCTGAATTCTTTTGAATTTTACTGTCGGGCTGTTTTCACCTCTCGAACGAGTTCAAAACCTAAATATCCCCTCGTGAGGAGATAGGAAATTCTTTTCCGGTCGATTTGAGGGGCGGACCGTCAAAATCCGAGTCCGTACGAGAAGTCTACAGCGATTCTAGTAAAGGGCGCTAATTAGGGTTTGTAAAACGAAGGCGTGCGGCCATCAACGGTCGCCCTTCAATCTCAGGAGCAAATCCTAGCCGTCCAAGGTTACCAGACAACGCATGGTAACCTTTGACCCAAAACCCTAGTTTGGCCACGCCAAACCGCACCAAGGCATGCCATGCTAACCTATCCGCGCCACCATGCTAGCCTTCCCTATGTGGCTACTAAAACGAAGGCGTGCGACAATCAACGGTTGCCCTTCAATTTCAGGAACAAATCCTAGCCGTCCAAGGTTACCGTAAAACGCATGGTAACCTTTGACCCAAAGTCTAGTTTGGCCACGCCAAGGCATGCCATGCCAATGGCATACCAACTTTGCCGTGCCATCATGTTGGCCTTCCCTACACAGCTATCAAAAACAGAAGCGTGCAACGATCAACAGCTACCATTCCGCTTAAGATACAAAATCTCGACTGTCGAAGGTCGCCAAGCTAGAAAGTCTCCCAAGATCGACTTGTCAGGCAACAACCATGTTACATGTTTTCACGAAAACGTTCGAAACATCAAACCACAAACTGGGGGATCTTCTTTGGGTTTTGGTTTGGCGGTTTACAGCGTGCGGTGTACACTACTCCCGTAATAAGAAAGTGTAATAAGGATGAAGCGGTTAAGTAAATAGGGACGTAATGGTGAAACGCTTTTCTTTTATGGAACATCAATTCCATGCGTTAACGGCTACCACCTCCTCCCATTTACTCACCCATTATTCCATTCCTTAATGAGACCAGAGTAAGTTTCACTCCGACTTGTATAAATAGGTCTTACCTATTTACACAAAGAAGAACAAGTTCGGTCAAGGATCAGACAACACTTAGAAAAATATTTGGCTAAGCTTTCCCATCTGTTAGCTTCCCATTTTCTGATACAAGTCATGAAACCACTACTCTTCCAGAATCAACCTGGTCTCAACACTTTCTTCGCTTCCCTCCCCAAAACCAACCCATTCTCCCCCTCTTTGTGACCGAAGCAAGTCTGGAACGACCATTTCTTGGTTTAGGCCGGATTTGTACATATTGATCTCTCGAATCTAAAGTACTCCCGTGCAATACATTATTTAGGGTCTAAATTCGTTTCTCACCCACACACCCGAAATTACCAAAATCGGCAGAAACCATTTTCACCCTCAAACAACAACATTACTGGCTTGTTCCCCTAGAGGTTTGGCAGGGGGTATGGCTCTTATTTGGAAACATAACATAAAAATTCATATTGATAGCTGAAAGCACAATCAGATAAATGCAATAGTAAAAGATGTGCATCTTAACATGAATTATATGATTACTTGTTTTCATGGTAGCCCTTATGATAGGAAAATTGATTCTTGGAAAATGATTAGCCATATGGCCAATAATGTCAATATTCCGTGGTTGGTGCTTGGGATCTAAATGTTGTTTTGTCTCAAAATGGAAAAAGTGGCAGAATTCCTTTTAACATAAATGAAGCTTCTTGTTTGACCTCTCTTATTTCTAATATGGGTCTCCAGGACCGTGGGTTCACTGGATACCCATACACTTGGTGTAACCAAAGATTGGATCACAATAGAGTTGAGGAAAGACTAGACATGGCTCTCTGCAATGGAGCCTGGATAGATCACTTCCCAACATCTTCTCTTTTCCATCTGGTTACTAGAGGTTCTGATCATTGTCCCATCATTCTCAAGACTAATCCCCTTGGAATGATGGTGCATATCCGTTTAAGTATTTTGGAGGGTGGATGGCTCACCCGGGTTACAAAAGACTAATTAGTGAATCTTGGAGTTCCACACCACAAGGCTCCCCTAGTTTTTCCTTCGCTAAAAACCTTAAGTCTGTGAAAAAAGAACTTGTTTTATGGAATAAGCAAACCTTTGGAAACATCAAAACCAACATACATAAAATCAAAAAAAGTATTGAAGAGAAGTCTCGTTCCATTGATAGATGCCCTTTAACCATAAAGAGGCTTGAGAATTCTCTTCAACATTGGAAATATATTGAAGAGGATTATTGGAAAACGAAAATCAGGAATAATATAATAAGACTTGGAGATAGAAACACTTATTTCTTTCATAATTCAGCTAGAACTAGATACCGAAGGAATAGAGTTGAGACGATTAGGGACGAACATGGGTGCTAGATAAATGACAGGATATCTATTCCAAAGTGCTTCACTGAACATTTCAGTAAAATTGCAACAACTTCGAATCCTATTCTTAATACTGATATGATTGCTCTCGTACCTAGGGTCATAACCAATGAGGATAATAACTCCTTACTGGCTATCCTTAGTCCTTTGGAGATTAAAAACACTCTTTTTTATATGGAAGGAGGAAAAGCACCTGGTCCTAATGGTTTCCCACCAAATTTCTTTCAAGATAATTGGGAAACCATAGGGACTGATCTCATCGTGATGGTGCAGAATTTTTTCACCACTGGTTTTATGTTAAAAGTGATGAATTCCACACTTATTTCTCTTATACCTAAGGTTCAAACTCCTATTTCTCTTGTTGAGTATAGACCTATTGCACTCTGCAATACAACCTATAAACTCATAGCTAAGATAATTGCTCAGAGAATAAAGCGTCTCTTGAATAAAATAATTTCCCCATATCAATCGACATTCATCCCCGGAAGGCAAATCAATGATAATACTATGGTGGCTCATGAAATTATACATAACATGAGAGTCAGAAAAGACAATCAAGGTTGGATGGGTATGAAAATCGATATGTCCAAGGCATTTGACAGAGTTGAATGGCCATTTTTAATGGCTATACTCAAGCAAATGGGGTTCGCACCCACTTGGTGTAATATGATATTAAAATGTATTTCCACCACTAATTTGTCTATCATGTTAAATGGGGTCCCTTGTGAACGATTCATACCTACTAGGGGAATAAGACAAGGGGATCCTCTATCCCCATATCTTTTCATCTTATGTATGGAAGTTCTCTCTAGAACTTTGATGTGCTGAACACGTAGGGAAGATAAATGGTATCAGGGTGGTTAAGAAAGCACCACCTGTTAGCCATTTGTTATTCGCAGACGGCTGCATAGTCTTTTGTAAGGATACAGATTGTGAAGCAAGTAACAGTATTAAGATCTTTGAGGAGTTCAGTAAGTGCTCTGGCCAAATGATAAACTTCGACAAATCTGGGATTTTTTTCTCCAGCAAGAATACCCCTAAACCTCAACAAGAGTCAATCATCCGTATCATGGGAGTGGAACAAATCTTTATCAATGACAAATATCTAGGGTCTACGCTTTTTACTAATAAGTCTAAAGTAAAGGCCTTTCATCCTATTATTGACAAAATGAAGTCAAGATTTGCTGGTTGGAAAGGAATAACTTTAAACCCTCCTGGAAAAGCTGTTATGATCAAAGCAGTAACTTGCACTATGGGATGTTTACCAGATGAGAACGTTCAAAATACCAAAAACTATTATTGAGGAACTAAACAAAATTCAAAGGGACTTGTTTTGGGGGGGAGGATGATGCTACTTCCAAAGGAGTATACCTTAAAGCTTGGAATTCTATGTGGAGGCATAAAAATGAAGGGGGCTTGGGTTTATGAATATGGAGAAGTTCAATTCTGCCATAATCTCAAAAATTGGGTGGAAAATGATAAAACAACCAGATTCTCTTGCAACCCAGGTCATGCAAGCCAAATATTTTGAAAACCTTGATATAATGCACATGTCTACTTTTCCAAAATAAAAGGATTCTTGGATATGGAAAGGAATCCTATTTGGGATAGCTAACATACAAAAATGTGGGAGATGAAAAATAGGGAAAGGAGACAAAGTCCACATCTAGAGTGATAATTGGATACCAGAGCTTATTCCACCCATTGCAAAACCAACAAATTGCAAAGATAACATTGAGATGGTGTCTGAGATTATTTTAAAAGGCAACACATGGAATGAAACTAAGCTTGCAACTTATTTTCACCCTAATGTAGCGGCCAAAATAAGAAAAGTTAAAATAAATCCTCATCAAGAAGACAGTGTGACATGGACTTTCACCAAAGATGGTGAATTCTCAGTAAAATCCTTTTACAAGGAACTAACTAACCAAAAGGAACCAATAACAGGAGGAGCGGGAAATTGGGGAGCAATCTGGAGGCTTAAAACTTCTCCGTCGGTGCAAATGTTTATTTGGAAGGCCGCACATTCAATACTTCCGACTGAAGAAAGAGTAGGCAGACATCTAAACTACATAGAAGACACTTGAAGGATCTGCAATTGTCAAAGAGAGTCTCTCACCCACTTGTTTATCTATTGCCCTTTTTGTGGTCCAGGTTTGGCAAGCTTTGAAATTTAAATTCAGTTTTATCTATAAAAATTTCAATAATTTTCATGATTGGTTAACTGACCTACTTGATTCTCCTAGCAATAAGCATGCTAACTTAAGCTGGAAAAAAATTTGTTCCATTGTGCTATGGCATATATGGAAAGAAAGATGCAATGTCGTGTTCAATAAAATCAAGACCTCTCCTGAACAAACAACTAAAAACATAATTCACTTTATAAATGCACAACTTGCTGTCAATGCGAAGGACGGTGACAATCCGATGCATATAGCTTACACTAAACAAAAAGCGGAAAACAAAATAATAGAATTTAGTCTACATTGGCTACCTCCGGTTTTATTTTCATTAAAGATGAATATAGCTTTTGTTTATAACAACAATACAAGAATTTTAGGCATAACTCTCATTCTTTCTGACTATACAGGTTGTTGCAGAGAAGCTAGGGGAATTGGGGTGAATCAGGAGGACTTGACAGGCATCTATTGGAGAGTAGCTCAATATGCGTTCACCTGGGCATTGCAATTAAGAAGCAAGATTGAGACTGAGTCAGACTCAGGAGAAGTTATCAAGCTGGTGAGAGGAATGCACGAAGAGAGTATTGGTCAGAGATTCACGGGGGCAGCTATCAAAAACGAAATCTTCGAAATTAGTAACCTTATTAACACAAACAGATCTGCAAATTCTTTGTCTGTAAACCTGGCTATGATTAGCACATGTAGTATTTCTACTAAATATTGGCACATAAACAATTTAAACTCCTTAATGCCTTTTATCACAGGATATTTAATCTTATCTAACTATGAGGAGACTCATATGTTTTCAAACTGGACTAGTAATCTGGAGTCCAGAACTAGCAGTATCATGTAATTTGGTTCTTCGGAATTTCTATCTATACATTAAAAAAAAAAAAACCTAATCCTCCAATTGATAGGTCTAACTAAGATCAAAATTAATTTAATTTCTCTTATCCAAAATCAATTGGACTAAGCAAATGATCTCGTATTTTGTTAAGCAAAAAACAATAGATACAAACCAAAAGAAATTGGCTTGTAATATTATTTTCCGTAACCGGAAGCAATTGAACAAATGTAAACATTACAACACCGCGATTGCACCGAATTTCGTATAGCAAAAAACACTTGATACCAAACAATAAAGAAGATACCAACGCATAAGCTAAATAAATTGACACAGTTTTTCTTATCCAAAAACAATTGAATCACATAAACATCCATAGACAACATAATGGAACATATCAATTGTACCGAAATTTCGTTAAGAAAAAGAAAAATATATGCAATATAAACAGGCTTTTCTTAAACAGGAATAACGATTAACTAACAAATAAAACCGTTACCTCAATTTCCGCAGCCACTACTCCCATGAAAGATATATCATTAAGCGCAAGTTCAAATAAGAACTCTCTCCCAATGTGTTGTCATCCTCTCGCAAGAACAAAAGAATAACAACAAAAGAAACCTTTACCAGAGAAAGGTTGAATCGGTTTTAACTAATGGGTGCCAATAGCAAAAGTTGAAAACCCGAAACACATATGTTATGCTAAATAAAACTTATGTAAACATAAATTGATTCAACATATTGTAACTTTTCACATATGAGTTTCAATCGGAACACCTTATGATCCTTTGATAAAGCCTACCCACATGGGAAAAAATTTAATCCCGTTAAATTAAAAATCCACACAAATCATAAGGGCCACACCATATGAGATCGAATATTAAGGTTAATAAAAACCGAAATCAGACATCTCATAACACCGAAAATCACATAGCAAAAATATATACATTTATGCACAGGCTATGTAATCGGAAACTATCACATGAAACAAAAATTAATTTGCTATTCAGAAAGGGGTTGGTGCCCAGCTTGTAGCTCGGTTGCCAACTAAAAGTGTAAAACCTTAATTTAATCTTTATTTTATTATGGTTCATATATAAATATTGATAGTTTTATTCCATATAGACCTTATACAAAGATATCGAAATAAATCAATACACTGATGTCTATTTTCTCTAAATAAAAATCTAATCTTATTTTTATTCCATGAGCAACTTAATCCTTCATATCAGTACTAGAGGAAGGTAGGTTATTATTTTCAATCTTGAGCTTGTGAATTTCTTCAAGAAGATAACCTTGTTGCTTGACCATAATTTCTTGCAGTTGTGAAGTTTTAGTGAAAGACTCTGCAAGGACATGTAATTCTGTCTTAGATTGAACACAGAATTGTGTCAATATCTCAATACACTGATCTTTCTTAGCATATTCTTTCTTTTTAATCTTTCTCTTCGGTTTCTTAGCATCAAGGGATGGTGCAGACTTATTCTTGAAGAACTATTTTAGATCAAGCACCTTTATAAGAGAAGATATCAGATCCTTACTCATGGTTCGGACAAGGAATAACCAGAGAAAAAAAAAATCCTTTATAAATCTTGAAAGATATTTTTCATACTTCTGAAAAATATAATATTCCTATAAATACGAATATCTCAAAATATATTTTCAATTACTAGATTTTATTCCCATAATCTACACATAAGTGCCTTGATTTTTGCCTCCTCACATACGTAATCGGCACACAGGTGAGGATGCAATCCAATACCGATTAGGTGGTATTAGTATGAAATTTTCTCTCATCATGGGATTTTGAACAAACAAGATGTTCGTGATCTAGTGAAGTATGATTAAAATAGCTTCTCTTGTTACCTCGATTTAACGAAGTTTCCGGAGATTGGTTGGAATTACTTATGTACTTCTTAGCAATTCTTGTTTTTGAGACAGTTTTGCACTTTATCTTATTTTTCCTTGCACAATTAGATGATTTTTCAACATCGGAAGACATGCCGATTTTCAAAATGGTTAAATCACTAGTGGAATACGAGGGAGTTAAATTAACAACTAGTGCAATATTAGTTGTCTCCTCTTCCTCGGAGTTGTATGAATCAAAGGTCTCATCTAGAGTTACATTTAATGCCTTGCTTCCAGTGTATTTCCTTAGATTATGAAAGTCTTTATCCAAATGACCAAAACCTTTACACTTGAAATATTAAGGCTAATATTCATCATCTTCTTCTTGATCCTTTTTGTTCTTGATTGGAACTCGATCATGAGGGCGAGAAGTACGATGATTATCTTTTACAAATCTCTTATTTCTTTTATTTAAGATATCCCGAAACTGTCTTGTAATCAGTAATAATGTTAGTTCTACATCATCATTAGAATCTCCTGCAATCAATCGGGATCATCCAACAATCTAATTTTCTCCACATGAGCTTTGGAAAATTTTCATCTTTGAAAGTGATTCCTTTCGCTTGAATATATTGTGATTCATGATCAAAGATCTTTAAATTCCCAACAAGTGTGCTTCGTATCTAGATGGCAATTGATCTGAGAATCTTGCACACTATATATTTTTCAGGAATAGTCTTTCTAAGAGAGAAAAAAGCATTAACTGTCTCAGAGAGTTTAATATGAACTATTCAAAAGTATCGTTGTCATCCATTTGAAGGTTTTCCCAATTAGAAGTGAGAGTTAAAGTTTAGGTTCCTTTTCGGATGTGTTACCTTCAAATACGATCTGAAGATTATTCCAAGCTTCCTGTGAAGTTTGGTATGTGGATACATGATGTTGTAGGTCACGGCTTACAGCATGTATAATAGCATTCAAACCATCTGAATTCTGCTTTGCAAATGCCTTTTCTTTGCCTGTATAATCCACTAAGCGTTTAAACTCAGTTTTCGAACCTTTAATTTTCGGGCGATTATATCCATCAACGACTAATAACCAAGTATTAAAATCACGTGATTGGAGAAAAGATCTCATAGAAGATTTCCCCCACAGATAGTTTGTTCCGTCAAATCTTGGCGGTACGTTAACTGAAATCGATTCATGAGAACTCGAATTAATTTCTTATAGGTTGGATCGCACTAAACACAGATTGTTAGATATTTTTCGTGTTTTACGGCTCTGATACCAAAAGGCGAGGTTACCCAAATATACCACAATCTTTTATTTATCAACCTATAAGTCCTCTTTCGAATGTGATCGTCTATGGATAGAGTCGATACAATACAACAATTCGGTTCACACTTCGTGTGATCGTCTATGGATACGTGATCGAGATAATATAACAACAAGGTCACTTGTGTGATTGACAATGGATACAAGATCGAGACAATACGACAACAAAGTGAGTACTTGATAATAGGTTCGGTAATAACCGAAACTCTATAGGATCACTATCAAGTATTATGGAGTTAACGTACTTGTGTATTTTACTTAATTATAATAACAATTATAATGCGGAAAACAAAGTAAAAGACACAAAAAGATTTTGTTAACGAGGAAACCGCAAATGCAGAAAAACCCCGGGACCTAGTCCAGTTATGAATACTCTCATAATTAAGCCTCTATACAAAATCTATTACCAACTTCGTATAGTTGATACCAAGCAGACTACCCCTAACTACTTAGTTCCCTCGGTATCCCTGCGCCTTCGGCTTCTAGAGTCACGCACGTGAATAGCAAGTCCTTTGGATCGTATTTCAAACAACAAAGGAAAAATCTTTTTGGTAACCACTCTAATCAATCTTGCTACAAGATTATGATGAGTTTTTGACGAAGGCTCTTATGTTTTAATCTAATAATCTCCTTTGTTTGGTTAGATCAATCTATCCAATAACTACCGAAATAGTCAAGTCCAGATTTGAAATCAATCGATATAGATCTCAACGAGAAACTATAAAGTGATGCCGATCTCATGCAACTAATCAATCAGATCTATCAAATATAAATAAATTTTAGTTGAATCCCATCCGATCAAGGTTTGTGCACTAAATCCACAAGATACGAAATTCAATAAGAATTCTTCTTTGTCTTCAAATCTTTTATTTCCTTCAAATACCTGCACAACACCACTTGAATCTCTTGTAATCAATCACACATAGAACGGAGTCTGTTAACAATGGATTATAACAAGATGTCTTTAGATATAACAACAGTTGTAAAGATCTCGTTGACACTTTGATCTAGTCTGAGTGAATCTTAAATCAGAAGAGAAGATTCTCAAGAATAAACAAACTAGGTGCAATCAAAGTTTCAACAACCGTTAGTCAATCAAATCAAATTAAAAAAAAAAAAACTAATAACACTGTGGTTATCTAGTTTCCCACCAACGGTACTCGTAGAGCTTCTTGATCCCACATAAGTCTTTAAAAGAGCGGTTGTAAGAGATTTCACCTAATTAGGATACTTTCCTCTCCGAATAGGCGGCTCTACCAGAAACAACAAGAATTGAAGTTTGCCTGGATCTTAGGATAGTTTGCTAGTAATGCAAACTTAAGTATTTATAGACCAAGGCTGTTTGGACACCAATGAATTTCCAAAACCGAAAATATACTCAAGATATGCAATGAATGCCCAAATTCGGTTTTCCTAATTCCAATAAATGCTTGTCCAGTACTTCCGAAATCTCTCATATAAAATCTCCAATTAGTACATGCACATTACTAATTTTTATGCTCTAGAGCTATGCATTAATTCCTGGTAATTAAAGCATATAAAACCAAAAACCTTAATTAAAAAATTCTTAATTTATTTCGGTACAGGATCACCTTGAGTACCAAGGAATATCTTTGAACAATAAATGATAAGAGTTACTGCTAGTGTTCAGAGTATGTTGACATCTTTACACTGCAAATCCTTATTTCGTATATACATGGATTTGCATCATGGAATCGGTTCTACCATACTTCCAAACAAGTTTAGAATTGGTTCTACCAGAATTCCAAGTCTACTATGTGATCGGTCATACCAAGTCACAATGGTTAGTTGTGATCGGTCCTACCAAGTCATATACATGGGTTCGGATCGGTTATACCAATCACTAGGATCGGTTCTATTATGATACCTACTTGTGATCGGTCATTAGGATCGGTCATACCAATTACAAGGATCGGTTCCATCTACACATGGTTTAGACAAGCTCAAAGCACTCCCGTGTAGTGCAGCTGTTTGCTAAAGGTTTAAACAATTTGCCCGTTCGAGGAATCGTTCGTCTCTCCACTTTTCCTTAAAAACCAGTAAATCGTTTTCACCCATCAATAATAAAAAATTTAAAAAAATTTAAAAAAAAAACTTGCAAAAAGATGTTATTGGTGCTTGCAGGATTCATTGCTTGCTTTAGTTTGAGTTGAAAGTCATATTATTTCTCACAATTGAAACATTCTTCTTCATCCAGGAGACAACTTCAACCATGAAATCACATAAGGTTTCTCTCGTCTTCTCTTGCTCGAAAAATTCAGAATATTGTACAATTCTAATTCTCCGTCCTGGCATGGTAACCACAACTATTTCTTTCTTTGATATCTCGAGAGGTAGTTTTAACATCTTCTTCACTGCTTCAACCAGCTGTGCTTCTTTATTCAAGTTATTGATACGTATAGTTGGGTTGAATTGAAGCACCCAACCAATTCTCTAGTAATAATGGATCTTTTTCTTGTACATTCTTAATTTCATAAAGACCGAAAGGATCAGTTGGCTTTTGTTTCTTGAAGAGCGCCAAATATTCAACCTAAGTTTCAAGAAACTTTGATCCCAACTCATTAACCTCATATTCAAACTTCAAATAATGTGATTTTCTATGTATAAACTTCGCAAATTCATCACGTTCATAGAAACCGTAACCTGAATTCAGTTTCTTTAAAATAAGATCTGACATTGTCATCAATTTATTGATGAGTTTACTCTCCTCAACTTGAAGAACCTTCATACCAACTTTTACTTTCTGAAACAACACAATTTTACTTACAAGAAAGGATTGAAGTTTCTCTGTATATTCTTTTGAATGAGAATTTTTCATGAGGGAAAGATGAGGGAGGGGCAGACAAAGTAATGGTATGACAAAAATTAAAGCGTCCCTGTATCTATAGCAAGCAAGATTTGTTATAGCTAGGCGGCCAGGAAATTTACCATTGCATGTCCTCCTTCTTGTACTAGAATCAATTTGTACTACATGATGACCTAGTGAAAGGATAGAAAATCTTGTAAAAGGACATCGAGATTGAAAGGAACATTCAATTAACCTCGCAGGGTGAATTTGGGACAACGAGCTAGAGTGATACCCACAGATAACAAAACAAATATTACACAACCCAAGGGCAATAAACGGTTAGGGACCACAAAATAATATTCTTATATAGAGGTTATTCTTATACAGAGGTCTACCTTGAATAGACCAAAATAATTTTTTTTATATGTGTATGTGTACTTGGGAATATTCATGCATATGCATAGAAAACACATAAATGTATGTAAGTATATACAAAAACTATTTAAATGAGGATTTTGTTTAATGTTTTTGTGTATATGAAATTTGTAATGAAAAAATTCACATACAACACAATTATCACATCAGAAATTGACAAATGAAATCATACGAGTGAAAGATATATGTATTAAGTTGTGCACAAAAAAATTCAAAAATCAATTTTGAAGCAAAATTGATGTAGTTTTAACAGAGGTAAGTATGGGATTCGATTCTCGGACTTTTATAAAGATTTGGTTTAAGATTAATTAAGAAAAATGCTAAAGAAAAACTAATTGTATTGGCCAAAGAGAGGGAGAACTAGGGTTTCGGATTCCACTACTTTTGATTTTTGTAAATTCAATAATTAATTTCTCTAATTTACTCTCAAAACTACTCAAGGCAATTTCAAACTAAATCTCATGCCTCAGAGGATAAATCGTTGAAACTCTTTTTTTTTATGACTTTCGTCGTTCATCTAAAGCCTATTTTTCCTTCGCTTATAAAATATCGGTAGCTTAAAACTACCCAAAACAGTTATTCTAAAGCATATAAAGGAGAGAAAAATTCTAAGAAATTAAAACTTAATTAGAGAGTAATAATTAAAGAAAACTAAATACTAAAAATTACACATCAAAAAATAGTTTCCTCCTCAACCCAAAAATTAGTTTAGCTACTCATGAATCGAGAATTGGAGAAATTTTGATTATTCATTGTATTCAAAAAGTAATTAAAATAACTTACAATGATTTCCATTTGCTAAAAAGGTTTAGCCACTAAGATGTTGCAATAGCCCAGCTGCGAAAGACCTACTGCAACCAAAATAGTATACGATATTGTGCTTCTGTGGTTGATTAACGACAGTTTTTGCGACTGACTTCAGTGTACATTTGTTCTTCGTGTTCTTGGTTGCAGCAGCAGATAAGATTTTCCTGCAACCTTCATTTCTCTCGATTCTAGCCATCTATTTCTTCCCAAGTTCCCAGGCTCTCTGTGTCCTCTCTCTTCATCCCAAGCACCTTATTTATACTCCACGGGCTCTAAAAATCTTTGCCATTACTCCGAATAATCTTCTTTCCTCTCGCGGAGATATTTTCCTAATTTATCTATTTTCCAGCCTATCATGGGTGTAATTCATCTTTGCACGCGTCTTCCGATGGAGTACATAGTCCTGTCACGTTGCCAACACGATTTGTATTGAGTCAAAACTCTTTATCACACGCAATCCTACCCAAATTAACTCAGAAAATACCCGATAATATTCACTTCCCCTGTTTTGCTTCAATGTGGTGATTCAACACTATTCTTCCGAATCTGGGAGATATACCAATCTTGTTTAGGTGTAATAGGCCCACACAAGTCCAAAACCAAGGTTGAGTCTCACCCAAACTCCTCTAATTCTCTAACATAACTTTCCTGAGGAACAAACCCGAGAGTAATGTTTTCTTCAAATTCGTAATTCCAGCCAATATGATTGAATCCAAACCCCTTACCAGAAATTTCTAGACTAATGGAAGATACCCAATGAGTTTCAGTACTTTAGTCTCTTTCTAACACCTTCGAAATCCAAACCCAAAATCTGCCATGTTTGAAACCAGTTTTCCCGCCAATTTCTGAAATTTAAAATGTTGGGGATGGTTACCCCTTAACCAGTCAGCTGGGGTGTCGATTGATAGGTGTCTAAAACACCTAATTTACTATCTAGTAGTTATGCTTTCTTTGCTATTTTTCTTGTGAATTATGTACTTTATGTGTGTTTTTGAGTTATTAGGTACTCTGGAGTCGCACGGAGGAAAAGAAACGGAAATCATCCCAAATGGAGCAAAAGGGCAAAATTGTCATTTCATGGGCAAACACTATTTGGAGCCCAGTCAAGGTTAAGGGACAACTCTCTTTTGGAAGAGTATTAAACGACAACCAAAGATTGGTTAGGGGTCACTAGCCGTGTAGCCCTTATCGAAGTCACCGATCGGCAATAACCATCCCAATCTATAACCCTAGAATTCGAGAAGGGTTTTATTTCCCTTCATTCTATTACCATTCCCCCGGAATAATTGAGAAATAAAACAACATCTCACATCTGTGAGTCCGAGAGATTGAGAAGAGCACTCAAAGAATTGGTGGTTGGTGTTCAATCAAGAGACGAAGAAGAAAAAGTTAATGAGTATGAGGTTGAGTTGGAAGATTGAAATCGAGAAATTGGAGGAGAAATCAGTGAGGAAATGCTTAAGAGGGGTTTTGGTTGAATTGGCTTTTGGAGTTGTTATTGTCAAGAAATTAGAAGCTAGGGTTAGCAGAACTGAAATGGTTTTGAGTTAAATCTGTGATGGAGATTGAAGGGATGATAATTCAGTGAATTGGGGTTTGGCTTTAGGTTCTGGTGGTGTACTTGAGCCGATTGAACTGGCGAAGAAGAGGATATGAGATTCGATTTCAGTTACAGAGTTTTGGGGGTGAATTTGGCAGGGTTGTAGAGAATGGGTTTTGAATCTGCATTCAGATGTGATGATTTTTAATGGGTTTTTGCTGTGGTGGTTTTGAGCTCAAGTTTGAAATTGAAGTGAGTCAAATTTTGAGCAAAATTTCAGCTGTAACACATGTGTTGTATGGGTCTATGGGGTTAAAGATTTCAAGGCAGAGAAAGGAATGAGAGATGGCTTGAACTGGTGTTGTTGACATGGATCACTAGTAGTCTCAGTTGGTGGTTCTGATGTTGCAAGTTGGAAGAAGGAGATTATGAGCTGTGAATGATTTACAGGCTAAGGAAAAAGTGATGTTGCTGGAGTCTGATGCTGTGGTGGTTGAATCTTGACAGAGTGAAGGCACTGGTGGTAATTGTGTTGATTGATTGCAGGTGGAAAAGGAATTGAGTTGGTGAACATGGTGTTGCACCTGGAGTATTGTGATTGAATGAACATGTTATGCTCATGGTGGTTCTGGAATGCTTACCAGGTCTGGCAGTGGTGGTTGAAACTCAGGTTCAGATGGGTTTGAGACCTTTGGCTGTTAATGGTGTTGACTGAATAATGGCTGCTGGTGGTATTGAGATTCAGGGGGGAGTTGAATTGAGTTTGTTGGTGGTGGTCTTGAGCTGAGAAAAAGGGAAGAAATGACATTGCAGGTGCACTTATTGGTGGACTGTGGAGCTGTGCTACTAGTTTGTGGGATTGAAGCTCAGGGAATGGGTTTCTACAGGATTTGCTGGTGATTAATTGCAATTGTAGCCATGGAGCCAGTGTTAGAGGAGCTAAAACGGGTTCCTACAGGTTGCGAAGATGGAAGAAGATAAAGATGGAATTGGAAGTGGCGAGGCGATACAGCTGTAATGGGGTGGAAGAATTTGAAGTGGTGAACTGCAAGGAAGATTATGTGTGCTGCTTCTGCCATTTTGAGCCGGAGCTGAGAAAAGATGACTTGAATTGCAGTCAAGGGTTAGTGCCATGAGTTGTGGTGATTGCGAAATCAATATTGCATGTGGACTGTGGTTGCCTGGTGTTGATTGAGTGAATGGAGCATAGATGAGGAATTGAAACTGCAGTGGTGTGTCGATTCTAATGTTGCAGTGAGGGAATGTGTTGTTGAGCTAAATTGCAGGTGTTGCTAGTGGATGTGCTCGAAATAAGATGGGAGATATGCAATGCAGCTGGTGGAATTGATGGCTGTGATAGATGCAACATAGGGCCATCATGGCTGTGACTTAGGTGGTGAAGCACAATCATGGTGCAGTAGCCTGTGCACTGGCCTATAAGGTGAACCAAGTCATCGATAGTGAATGGGTTACCCCTTAGTAATCAGGGTTCCCTTTAGCGAATTCCTTGGGTGTCTTTAGCAAATTTTCTGGGGCATTTTTCACACATATCTTAGGGTGTCCGTATCCAAACTTGGGGTGCCTTTAGTACATTTTTGGGGTCCAGATACCATTTTTCGAGCAACTTTCTCCACAAGAGCTTATTTTCTTCAAATGACTTAAAACAAGTTTATTAGCAAAAAAAATGAATCCTAGCTAATGTAGTTATGAGTGAAAATGCGTCGCACTTATGTGCTTATCAAATTCCCCCACACTTACATTTTGCTAGTCCTCGAGCAAAATAGAAAAATATATCTTCTCTACAGCTGGATATGGAGTAACATCGAGATAGACCCGCTGAATAACTGATCATAAGCAAAACCTCAAGACCCGCTCGACAGCTGATCATTTTTTTTTCATACCGTGCAAGAAAATGCCCTATAATAGACCCGCTCAATAGCTGGTCATAACATGCAAGAAAATACAATAGACCCGTTCAAAAGGTGACCATATTATGCTAGAAAATACTTAAAAGTTAACCACTCCCCCACACTTAAATATAACATTGTCCTCAATATTTCTAATAAAAGGCACAGTACCAAAAGTGAAGTAACATGAGGAATCAGTAAAGAAATCGGAAAGATAGTACCTGGATGAAGCGTAGCAATCCTTCCATGGGGAATAAGAAAGAATACAAAAACTTATTAATGTACAACAACCGGGTCCTCCAGAGGTACCATATACCAAATGTATAGGTTGCCTCCCATAAAGCGCTAAGTTTATTGTCTTCAGCCAGACTTTGATAGAATTAGTCACCACACAAAATCATAAAGTAGTAGCCTGAACAAATGTGGGTCATCTAAATTAAATAATGTTATCACAAATATAAGAATACTACATCATACCAAGAAAGTGAACCAACCAAATATACCCTTACCAAGTTTTCTATTCAGGACAACTATATCTAGTTGTGGTTCGGGTTCAAGTTCTATAAAAAAGTCTAGGTAAAATATTTTCATTAGCCGAGTTTCCTCATATACAGGGTTCAAATGATCAGGTTATAGATTCTAGAACAACTCAAATAAAAACTTAGAAGCACATAATAATAAACTGAATAAGTGTGGATCCTCAAAATCAATCAGATTTGTCTTACACAGTTGACCAAAATGAAAGTGGTAGTCATTCTTAATAAAATGTGTCGACGATTCTGATTTCCTAAAATAATTAGGTTTAGTTCCAAAAACTATATAATGACACGTTTCAAATTGAGATACTCCCACATTTGGTAAATAAAATATTGGTGGGACGACAAAGTCAATTATGGTATCATGGACCGGATTAACCACATTGATAGGTGTCTAAAACACCTAATTTACTATCTAGTAGTTACGCTTTCTTTGCTATTTTTCTGGTGAATTATGTACTTTACGCGTGTTTTTGAGTTATTAGGTACTCTGGAGTCGCACGGAGGAAAAGAAGAAGAAATTATCCAATTTGAGCAAAAAGGGCGAAATTGTCATCTCACAGGCAAGTGATATATGGAGCTGACCCAAGGTTAAGGGACAACTCTCTTTTGGAGAAGTATTAAATGACAGCCCAAAGAAAATGTTAAGGGGTCACACTGGGTAGCCCTTATCAAGGTGACCGGACACTGGAATAACCCTACTCCCATAACCCCTTATCTCGCCCGGACACTGGTGGTCGTATCCACTTTAAATTTCTTACACAACCTCAAGTCGATATAAACCATTTCTCCATCATTCTTGTTTGTTATTCAGAGAGGAACAAATTCTCAGAGATGATAGAGATTTCGATCAAGTCAAGCTGTTGTCATCATCAACAGAGAATTGGAAGAAGATTCAAAGAAACTTGAAACTAGGGTTTGATGGACGAATTAGAGTCTGTAGCTCAACTAAGATGGGGATTGAGTTAGGTTTACTGAGATTGAAAATTGAGATGTGTGCTGGAGGATTCGAATCAAATCAGGGGAAGAACATCAGGGCTGCTGTTGATTGAAGAAAAGAAATCGAGGATTATGAAGAGTGGATCGCTGTTGATGTTAAGAAAGGGGTGAATCGAGAAGATTGAGATAAAGAAACTTAGGGTTTTGCTGTTTTTCAAGCTCATATCTCAGAAATCGATAGAAGATAATAAGCAGGGATTGATGGCGATTTGGGGTTGTTAACAGAACAAGGAAACTTGGGTTCGACTTGGAGTTGAAGAATTATGAAATGGCAGAGATGATGAGTATCATGGAGTGATGCATATGTGGAGTTTGTTGATATCTGCAACAGCCTGAGGTTGCAGCTGACATGGAGTTATTGGTGACTCTGTAGTGGTTTGTTGCTTGAGGAGATGATGAACATTTCAAATGGTTTGAACTGAGGAGTGTATGGAATGTAAAAGAATGCTAGAGCCTGCAGCTCATGTGGTGTTGATGGAGTTTTCAGTTTGAATCAGGGAAGTTAATGGTGCTATGCAGCAGTGAGTTGGTGGCTCAGGTGGTTGTGCAATGGCAGGTTGCAGCTGGTGAGGTGATTGCGGCTGGTGTTTGAAAATGTACAGCTGCAGGGCTGTATGGCTGGCTGAGAAGTTGCAGTCAAGAAGAACAAGCTGCTGGTGTGTTGAATTACATGCTAGGGACTTAAGATTTGAGGCAATGATGAGGCCTGTGTTGGTTGGCTTGACATGGATGAAATGGTGATGCCAGGATGAACTAGTTCTGGTAAAGATGCTGTTGTGCTGTGATAGTGAGAGCTGAAACTGCAAGTGGTACCTGGTGGTTGATATTGCAGTGCAAGTGGTGGTCTGAGGTTGGATGGGTCTTATGGATGAACTCAGGTACTAAGAACTGAAATGGTAGTGAAATGGAGTTGCAGGTCATTGATTGGAACTGCACTTGGTGTTGGTGGTATGGCTCAGATGATGGAAAAATGGGTCTGGGGAGGAACTGAGCTTGGATGAATAGATGAATTGTGCAGGTTTGAAGTGTTACAGGTGGAGATATGATTGCAGGTTAACAAATTACAGGGAAGTGATTATGCAATTCAGGTAGTGGAGCAGCTGTGATGCTGTTGAAATGGATCAGGGTCTTTGGATTATTTAGATGAATATTAGGTGGTTGCAGGGATGTTGGCTGTTAGCTGAGATTACAGGATGAAAGAATGGTAATGGTGGAGTGTGTTGTTGCAGGTGGTGGCACTGTTGCCTGGAGTTGAATTGCAGTAATGGATGAATGGCTTGAGCTTATACTGCAAATGGGAAATGAAGTAGAAACTGAGTTGGAGTTACAGCAAATCATTGAGTTGTATGCAATTGACAAAGCTGCAGATGTGATGGATGCACAGCCAAGATGGCTGGCCAAGGAGTGGTGATGCACAATGATTGTGCTGCACAAGTTCTGGCCTGTGCAATGGCCTGTTTAACTCAGCCAGCTGAATCTGACTCCACCCTGACTCAGGTCTGACTCTAAGTTGAGTCATCTGACAGCTGACTCGGTGCTTGACCGAGTTGACCCGCCGAGTTGGATCGTTGACCGTTTTGACCCGGTTGACCGGTGACCGGGTGGACTTTGCCGATCACCTGTGATACTTTCCGGCGACCCTTCCGGCCAAGTTCCGGCCACAATACCAGATTTCCGGCGACCACTTTCGGGACATATTTTCTACATGGGTTTCTCTCTTTTTGGGCTTGGTGGATTTTCATCTAATGGACTTTGAAGACTAGACCTAATTTTAGAAGTTGAAGAAAAGCTATAAAAGGGAAAGTCTTCTACAACATCATATATCTTATTCTTGGAACTTTGGAGAGCCGGTTTTGTTTACGCTTCTAGGATTTGCTTTTGTTCATCTTCTTCTTCTTTTCAATTAATATTATTATGATGAACTCCATAGCTATGAGTAGCTAAACATATTATTGGTTATGGGATAAAAGTTGATTTCTCAATATGTTATATGATTCAATGAATTAGTTTTGTCTCAATATTTTATTGTTTGTGGTTCACAATTAATAGTGTTACATGATTTGATAGTTTGTTTGGTTGAGTCCTAATCAATCCGATTTACATTCATCTCTAGAGCTATATTAGGGTTTTCAATACGAAAAAGTTGTTTATCCCTGATTCTAAGTAGCATAATTGTGGGTAGTGCTTGTAGTGATATATCCTACTAGTCACAAGTGAATCATAACTTTTGTTAAAACGTTTAGTGCTTTTACACATTCGTTTGCATTGATTAGTCTTATTCCATAGAACTTATTGCTTTTAGGGAGTTAAATCTAATTGTGCTTTTACACTTTAGGTTGCTTTCTAAGAAGAATTCACATATGCATCTTTTAATGTGGTTGTGATGAAATCAGGGAATTAACGAGTAATACTTGCGATCAAGGTATCCTAGGACTTTTAGTAAATACGAGATTAAATTACCAATTCTAATCATTGATGAAAATACATGTTTGTGAATGATACTATCCCATGACCGATATCTTCTCCTTATTGATTATTCCAACTATTTGCTTCGCTTTATTTTGTTTTTACTTTATTATTTCGTTAAAACAACAAACATCCCCCCCTTGGTTACCTTAGAAACTGAAAATTGCATAACAACAATTGCCTCTCTGTGGATACGAACTCTTCCTTACCTTGTACTTCATTTAAATTTAGTGAGTAAGAAATTGAAATTATTTTTGACGGATTGACAACCGATCACACATCAACTAGAGGATGGGTTTCTATCAACTGAGTTTCTTTCTGGACATAACTAGGTTTAGGAAAACATGTATGAAGATAATCTTTTTTATGATGGTATAGGCACATACGTCAAGTCCAAAGTTAAGGACCTTTACAAGAGTCAAGGGTAAACCACGGAGAGAATGATATTCGTCCTCAAACTTAGAGTTCTCAATGTCCTTGGATGAACTTTTCACAATTACCTTAATTTCTAAATTATCATATTTATAAAAATGGTCTTTTATTTCTTCTAGATTGTAATCAGGTGGTTCTACAATGTTATAATCCTCAGCAGAGACTACTGTTTCCGAATCGGTGGACTCTAAAACACTAGTCTCAGGATAAAATCTTTCCTTTAAACCATCATCAGCTTCATAATCACAATGATATAATACACCGTCTAAACCAGTGGTATCCCTAGTCAAATACTCATCCTTTTGAATAAATGAATAATCATTAATATTATTCTGATTTGAACTAGAAACAAAACTATGGCTATATATTTCAAACTCTTCATCCACACTATCCTCATCATCATAATAATACGAAGATGGTTGAGCCTTATCTAAACATGCAAGTGTGAAACCCCATCCTCTAAATTAGGTTAATAATTATATGTATTATCAAGGGTAAGATTAGAAACACTATTTTCGAATTCAAGTTCATTATGAGCAATAACCTTAGGTGCATTTTGGTCCTCATACTTATTAAAAGTCTCACACAGTTTATCCATTTTTATTTGAGATTCACATACAGTTTTAGTGAACTTCTTAAGAGATTCATCTAAAGAAAGACTTGTCAAGTGAAACTGTTTGAGTGCATCTTCCAAGGAAATAGTTATATATTCATCATGAATTGGTTGTGAAAAAGCGGGGGCATAACAACCACACCCAATAATTCGTTCGGCAATCTGTATGGACTAAACTCCAAAATAATTCCGAGAGCACCAACTTAAAAGTGAGCCTCAATCAAGGAATATATCAAAGAACTTTATGTCTATTTATCAATACAATCGGCAAATCAAACAAATAGAAATCCTTGGAGCTTGATTGATATTTAAATAACTTGGATGGTACAAAGACCAATGCCCAAGTTTCAATCAAGTTCTATCCAACAATCAAGGTCGGATTTGTCAACTAATTGACCTATGCACAACCTATGATATTTCAATTATATAAACAATATAATGCGGAAAAGGAATAACACAGACACCGAAAATTTTGTTAACGAGGAAACCACAAATGTACCATATTTGAACACCATAATCCAAAAACCAAGTATGCGCCGACATCTTGTAAAAGATAAAAGCCGTTTGTAAGTGATGGATACTCTCACTTAATTCGCCACTGAATGGGAGCCGTGAATACATGAAATTCCTCAGGGTTGGAGCATGTAAAGCAACAATCCCTTCTCACAGGACTTCATATCGGCTTTGTATTTCCCGTACCCATTATCGTGTGGCATGACGGTACCGAGTGTTACTCTTCATAGTAACACGAACCTCCAAGCACTATAATGAATCCATGTAATGAATACCCATGCAATTCTCGGTGTGTTATACTAACTGAGGACACTCTCGGTGTGTTATACGCCCGATCGAGCCTCTCGGTGTGTTATACTAGCCCGATTGAGCATCCGGACTTGACTACTCGGCTCGGATATGATTCTGACGCGATCATCCAAAGTGAGCAATCTAACACCAAAGAGCCACCGTGGGCCCATCTTACCTCCTGCCTAAGGTCGAAGGCACACGTTCCGAAAAACGCACGCGCCTGGCTCAAAACTTCAGGATGATTTGAATGGCTGAGATCACGTTTTCATACGCGTGAGTGATCGACCAAACCAACCAATGTTGGTCGCAAAACTATCCTCGACCACTCCTCTTTACCTGGGGTCAAATTGGTGGCCCAGATCGCGCTTTCATGAGGAACGAGCTTGTATGGTGGTCTTACTCCAAAATCCTCCCCATGCTTGGTTTCGACCAAGTCAAGAGTGATGCACCTCTTTAAAAACCTAATTTCAATCAACCCACGCAATGAGTAAACATCATCTCGAACTTGCCCAAAAGACATGGACGGTAATCTGTATGGACTAAACTCCAAAATAATTCCGAGAGCACCAACTTAAAAGTGAGCCTCAATCAAGGAATATATCAAAGAACTTTATGTCTATTTATCAATACAATCGGCAAATCAAACAAATAGAAATCCTTGAGCTTGATTGATATCAGAAATAACTTGGATGGTACCAAAGACCAATGCCCAAGTTTCAATTAAGTTCTATCCAACAATCAAGGTCGGATTTGTCAACTAATTGACCTACGCACAACCTATGATATTTCAATTATATAAACAAATATAATGCGGAAAAGGAATAACACAGACACCAGAAATTTTGCTAACGAGGAAACCACAAATGCATAAAAATCCCAGGACTTAGTCCATATTTGAACACCACACTGTATTAAGCCGTTACAGACACTATCCTACTACAAGTTAACTTCGGACTGGAACGTAATTGAGCCCTAACCAAGTATCACACCGATTAAGGTACAATCGTGTTCCTTACGCCTCTAGAACCACGCCGGATTCTATGCACTTGAGTTCCTACGACCCAAAGTCGAATACTTATAAACAAATCTGTCTCCCATAGATATTTTTATTCTTTATTCTGTTTTTGTTCCATCTTTTGATACAAAGATCAAGGTGAACAAGAACCAACTAATAATCAGGTCTTATACTCCCGAAGATCAGCCTAGAAATATTATTCACCTCGCAATAACCCAACTGATTAACAATAAAAAGTTATTGCGGAAACACAAGAGTCTGAGATGAAGAACTGTTGTGATTACTTTTTATATTTTACCTATCGGAGATAAATCTCGAGTAAATCTTAGAGAAGGTAAAACTCAATACGACAGAGTATGTAAGATCAGAATATGCAACTACAGGGAAAATAGTAGGATCTGGCTTCATGAATCCCAAATGAAGTCTTCAAGTCGTTAACCTAATATGGTTTTGGAATAACCTAGGTTAAAGGAAAATCAACTCTAGTTTGCAACTAGGACACTGGAAAGTGTCGGGATTAGGTTTTCCAGTTGCTAGAGATCTCCCTTATATAGCCTTTCAAATCAGGGTTGCTTACAATCAAATCTAAGATAGCTTAGTAACAAAGCATTCAATATTCACCGTTAGATGAAATCCTGATTTAAGATTTAAGCTAAGTCTGCTTAGAAATTAAGCGATCAATCTCCACCGTTAGATGGTCTTATCTTGTTACATACAAATGAAATATACCTATATTTAGATATAGGTAACCATACCTAAACATGTATATTGAGTTGGCTCAATAACAGTTAACCGAAGTCAGCGATATGAACACTTTTGTCTTCGTCGTATTCATCTAACACTTCTAGATCAAATATGATTATCAATCAAACATTAAAGATAATCAAATGAATCTAATTGTGTTTCAAATAGAGTTGTCCAATTGTTCACTATCTCATAGAAAAATATATATGAACAAATTAAATCAAAATAGGATTGATTCGTAATCGTACACGGTACTTGTAAAAGAATCAATTCATGAACATTAAGCCACGGTTTGCAAAGTTAACTTGAATTCCTTAAATCATAAATGTTTTAGTTCATGAGAATCATATATAACCGATTTTAGAACTTAACCACTGTGTTCTCAAACTAGGTACGCGAACAACAGCTCCGGACCTTGGCCTAGTCAAGCCGTTGGCAAACCCGGTTCGCGAACAACCGTCCCGGACCCAACTCAGGTAAACTTGTTCACATACTAGGTACACAAACAAGAGTTCTGGACCTTCTCAGGTAAATCCGTTCGCATACTTGGTATGCAAATAAGAATTGCGGACCTGAATCATCACAAAATAGTTCGCATACCATGTACGCATACCGTGTTGTATCCATACATGGGTAATTGTTCTCAACTCTCATTTCAGTCATTAAAACATCCTTGGAAGACGACGATGGTAATCTCACACATACCATTAGCATCAAGTAATTTTAAGTGATCTAATGATAAATATAAATTTCCCAAGCTAACATCAAATGGCTGTCTCACACAAATCATGTAAGATGTTCAAGGTAATTTTCACATGATCATCTTTTGACTTAATATTTAGTTTCCAAAAAATAAATTGTTTCCAACTAAACTCGTCAAGAATATGATGAACATAGCTAAAGCAAAAAGCTATAACACATATATCGAGAAATAAATAAGCGAGATAAACTCGGCTCGAAATATCAAATGTGTATAATGTAAAAGTCTATATCGCTATACGACTTAGTCTCATTAGAAAATAGAATAGAATACACTTCTGAGTGATAAATAAGCTTTAGTTTCCACATACCTTTTGTTGATGAAGGTACTCCAAGCTCCTCAATAGATATTCTTCTTCAATTGGTGAACGTCGTGAAGTCTAAAGCTCAACTACACATTCTATCCTAATCCGAGACATAGCTATAAGTAGACTAGAAATCAAGTATATATATAGTTTGGATCAACTAAAATTGACAAAAAAGCTTGAAATAACAACGCTTGCGAGTTTTACGGAGCAGTGCTCTAACAGGTTGCAACTGTTTGATTAAATCCTTTAAAGATGGAGAACTCTTTTTTTTTCGTTATAATATTGCTCATTCACCCGTTCGTATGACTGGTGGACGCTTGAATAGTAACTGGGATCACCATGGTAAGAACCATAAACTTCAGAAGGTCGGTAGTGGTCCCAAGTACTATCCACACTATGGTCATAGTACGGATATTGTCCATTAAGATACTCGATCGGATAATCATTATATTGGTCTTCATAATACCAGTTCGACATATTTTGTGCTTATGCAAATGCTGGGTTCACTAATTTAGGTAGGCTCAGGTTAACTTTAGCAATTATATACCTACAATCAATGACTGGTCAACGGTACGAGGCTAAGGCTTGTGGTGTTTCGGATGATAACACCCAGAGGGTTCACCGTACTAAACCACGAGTTTTCCTAAAATTGGTGCCGGAAGATGCGATTGGTGTGTGTAGGTGTATATATAATTTTATTTTTTTAATAAATAAATAAAAGTAAATAATAAAAATATTTACAAAATTAAAAAGAATTCTAAACTATTTATGTACAATGAGAATAAAATATAAAGAATCAAAACATTTCCTAAAACAAGTATTTACAAAAAAAAAAAAAAAAAAAAAAAAAAACTGGGATACTTACTTGTTTGGGGCGCAAATTTTATTTCCGATTTAAATCCCAAATACCCTGCACACCAAAAATAAAATATACCCAAAGTGTAAAATCTACTCCCTCTGTCCGTTTTTATCTGTCCTAATTTCTACTTTGGTATGTCCATTTTTATCTCATCCGCTCTCTGTTTATAGACATACTTTTCCCTTAAACTATCAAATATACCCTTTATTTTTATAATCATAAAATCATTTTTAATATTCAAATCTTAAATAATATCACCATATTTATGGAAAAAAACTTACTCAATATCTTTGTATTAATTGTCATTCCTTTTTTTAAATAAAAATATTTATGAATAGTTATAAAATTTCTAATAAACTTCTACTTATTTTAACACTAATAATTTAGTTTTGGTAATAATATAACATTAAATAGGCTAGTCATGACAATTTATAGGATTTCCTTAATATCTTGACTTAGTCAAAGCGGACTCTTAATTTAGGACGGAGGGAGTAATAAAAATAAAAATAAAAATACCAAACTACTCTTGCGATATTATAAGAGGTTAATATATGTGCAGATATTTCCATATGAGCTTCATTACATAAAATATAGAAAGCATCGATATGCTTTAGTACTCCACTCATATTTTTTTCCTAGTGGTAAGACGTCAGCATCCATCTTCCAAGTAAATAGGTTTATTCTGGGTAGAGTTTTCATATGCTAAAAGTTTTCCAGAACTTGATAGCATTATTGTGATATTTATGAGGGAGGATTATATATGTTGATTTAGTGGAAAAGTTCTCTAATTTTGTTTACTATTCATCTTAATATGTCCCGATGGTTTAAGTTTATATAAATGGACTTAATTCCAGTGGAAATACTCATAGAAAACATATAATCGGTCAATGAAAAGATCTAATTACCATAAACATATAAAACCCGAAACATAAGTTAACTCATCATGCTACCGATTATTCAAAATACCTATAATAGGTATCTAATTATCCTTTAAATTATGAATGTTCCTCCTATTTCCAGCACACTATTATTCTTTATAACTTCTAACCCTTTTCTAATACTTTTCCAAATCCAAGACACATTATATTGATTTTTTTTATAAAAAGGATGAGTTCCAGAGAAGTACCTAACTTTAAGAAATCTAGCCCAAAAATCATTTAGGTTATTCAGTAATCTCCAAGCCAACTTAATAAGCAAACAAATATTCATTTAATGAGGATTTAGTATGCCTATACCTCCGCATGCTTTAGGAGTACAAATCTTATACAAGCTTTCGGATAATAAACTTTTTTAAGGTTTTATTTATTCACCCAGAAATCCTTTTGGTTTATATTATATCTATGTAAATCAGAGGAAGGAAACTCAAAGCATTGCATTTGATAACAGGGAAAAGCAAATAATATTTAGTTTATAAGAATAGTGCGACCAATTTGAGATAATAACTTAGATTTCCAACCATGGAGAGCCTCATAAACTTTTTCAACCAAAGGTTCAAAATTTAAAGTTTCAGCAAATGATCGATGTCTTGGATTGGGATCACCTTTGGTGAGTACTTAGCTATAATATGCTTACATGGAAGGCCCAATGGCGACATGTTGGGATAAATACATTCCCTTGGAATAATTTTCTCTAAAGCATCCATTTCCTTCATAATCTTCTTAATCGTCCAATACGATACATAGTGAGTAATTCCTCGGAGCCAAGGGCTATCCAAATGAAGAGTATTCTTTCTAGATCGATTAAATTCAAAATCCTCATTAACTATATCTATATCACGCTTAAAGTACTCTTCCATAGCTTGAAAAATCACAAAAAACCACCACCGCACCCATTTAGCCTCCTCTTGAATCAATAGTGAGATGACTCCACCGTGCTTGTGGCTCGGTTGTCATAATGTTTATGCTTGTTTACCTACGCACTAACGAATTTTTCTTTATGGGGATCCAATAATTCATTCTTAAAATACGCTATCACCTCAGGGTATCTTTTCCAATTGTCAAATAAAATATGCTCCCTAACAAAATACATTCCTTCCGTGGTCGACCATGTCACCTTGTGCCACTCATCTTGAAAGCTAGACAATTTAATCGCGGCTACTTTGTCATGTTCAATAAATTTCTCTTTCGCTTCTTGTTGTTTATCCAACGGAAATTTCTTAATCATCTCCATCACGGTTTTCCTTGGTGGTTGAATCATGCTCTTGCAATTAGTTTGCACATTGTTCATGTATGAAACGTGCAACGATGATGATGTGCGTTGGGAAAAATACTCTATCGGCCACATCAATGATTGCTCCTTATCCGTGATCAATACCTTAGGAGTATAATATTCTTGGTACAATAACTTTACCTTTACCAATGCCCACAAATAACTTTCCTTCGTCTCGTCTCTCAATAAACAAAAACCGACATTAAATGGTGCCTTTGTAGAGTTTGTCCCACAAAGTACAATAGCCTTTGTAGGCGAACTTTTTTATCATTTACTTCATAGGCTACCGAGCAGTTCGCCTTTTCCGCCAAATACAATAGTTGTTGCATAAGTAGTCTATCTTTCCATTCCTCATTCCTATTTTTTTTTCTATTTCAATGTAGATGGTAGACAAGATAGATGTGTTATCTTAATTTAATACCTTCACACTAGCTAGAATATCAATAGGTAATGTTCGTTTTTTAGTCAACACTTTTACTAGCTTCTTTTCTTCGGGGTTGAGCCTTGCCTGATAAGGATGATTAAGAAAACTCTCCGGGATATGATGGTTATGATAACCAGGTTTAACTTCACTCATATACCACACTTGCTTTTCTTGGTTGAAAATTAAATTGAAATTTAAAAGGGAACCCACACTTCTTTATAGGAATAACTTTCTTTTTGCTCGCGGTCTTTGGTTGATACACATAACCTTTTCTTTGATGACTCTCATATTTCCCACTAGACTTGCAAACCTTTTAAAAGTTGATGTTTTAACTTGTTTATTTTGGACTATGATACACTTCTTCTTCAACCCTTGTTCTCGAGCCCACTTCTTTGCATCGTTTAAATCTTTCCATTCAAAGTTGTTGGCATAGTGAGCACTTGTATCCTCTAACAAAACTTCCATAGCTGCGGGTTGATCTTCCATTGGTTCAGGTAGGAGATCGAGCTATAAATATGAAAAATATTGCAAAAGATTAGAAAAATATGCATCTGAAAAAAGAAACATATGGTTTGGAAAACAAACCGTAAGAGAAACCATAACCTGTCCTGAAAAACCCTATGGTGCAAAAACCAAACCGTAAAATAACCTACGGTGGGTTATCCAAGCCGTAACTTTCCCTGGGACTACCTCCGGTTTGGATTACGCACCGTAAAATCATAATAGCATTTAACGCTTTCATGCACCTACGGTCCAAACCGTATGTTCTGGGTCCAACAACTTCTACGCACGGTTTGGAAGGATGAATTTTCCAAACCGTGTGGTGTGACTGCGGTTTGCAATGATGAATTTTCCAAACCGTATGGTTTACCTACGGTTTGGTCGATAACTTTTCCATACCGTATGTAGCTTACGGTTCAAATGTGGGGGTTTTCAAAAAACAAAAAAAATCCAACTTTCTACGTACTTCATGCGATTAAAAGCAAAAAAAAAAAGAAAATGTTATTGGAGTTAAGTTCACTATGTTGAGCATTTGGTTCTTGATATTCATCTTTTTTCGGTTCTTCAAATTCATAATAGTGTTCGTATTCTTCATGTATAGGTTGAGCTTGTGGTTGGGTTAGAAATTAGTGATTATCTATAGGAGTTGGACGATTGTTGTTTGATTTGGTAGACGAGGATTCACCTACCTTACTAATCTTACTAGAGCCACTCATTTGGATTGAGAAAACCTAAATTTCTAGGTTTTTCTCAATTTTCTTTTCTTCCTTCACTAATCTTGATTTTTTGATTTTCAGACACTAATTATAAATCAAATAATTCATGGAGGACATTTTAGCCTTAACAGAAAATAGTTGGACGATGGGATTTTGGTGATTACTATTTGGAACTCATATTTAATCATCTTGTGAGCCTTTAAAACCCAATATTTAAAGTCCATGAAATAGGTTCTAGATTAATTGTTTCAAAGGACAAAATCTATAAATTAATACAAAATTGACATTGCACAACAGAATATTGAACACTAAAAATCTTACAGATACGTGTCGGCTCGGGTAACCATGTGAGCTCTTGAAAAGAATCTGATACGTATCACTGAGACATGTGGGCATAGCTTGTCAGAATTATTAAACACTAAGTAACTCTTATAGAGATCGAACTTGAACTTGTTAATGTAGTATTTTTGCTTATCTTGGGTAGTCAGTCGGCTCATTACGGAATACCCATGGTGCTTACTACGATGGTCAATTTCAAAACCGCACATCGATTAACACCTGTATTTGGACAGATACTTGTGATGTGATCAGTTTAAGGAGCTGGGATTAATTAATCGGAACAACTGCGCACGTCTTGCACGATATATGAAGCAGGTAGCCCTTAGTTCTCTATTCACATTCTTATTTTGCTATCGTATCGACACATTTGATTTTGTAGGATTCATGCCAACGACCCAGAAGATTGTTATCCAGAAGGCACGTTTATCTTCTATTTTCTTGGATATTAAACTATAAACAGTTTAGTTAATGTGTGAAAAGAAAAGGAGAACCAAGTCCATCAGCTTTATCAGAGTTTATAAATAATACACCAATCATTCTCCTTTTGTTATTGATACGGGGAGAGGAAAAAAACAACTATTTTTGAGTACCAGAAAGCCAAAATAGGTGCCTCTCGGATTTGAGGACTGTGAGTGTTGCTGCCGATATCAGCTAGTTTAGAGTGATCAAGATATGTAAGTACAGTTGGTGTTGTAATTTTTTTTTTGTTTTTTTTTTTTTGACAGACAAATTGTTTTGAAAAACTGAAAATGGGTCATTTGTCCAAATATTTTTAAAACCTGGTTCAAATGGACGAGTAAAAATTAGTATGGGTGAAATGGACAAAATAAAAATAGCAAGGATGAAATTGGATTCATCCCGTCTTAAACTTAAAAAATAACAAGGATGAAACTGGATGCATCCTGATGTAAATTAAAAAAAGAAAAAATATTTGAAAATGGGTAGGATGAAACTGTTTACGTCCTGGCTATTTTTATATTTTTGCCCATTTAAACAGTATCAAAATCTAGATGTCTTTTTTACCCAGGATTTGTTGATTTTGGTCTTTTTAACCAATTTTGTGTTTGCAAAATGAATAAATGCAAATTGTTGCCCGTGATCATTTACGAATGGAATGGTTATTTCTAGGTTTGTAACATTAATTCCGTACTTTCATTGGTATAGTTTTTGTGTTTGGTATCTTGAAACCACGTTTCCTTTTTTTTTTTAAATCAAACGAACATTTACCGGGTTTTCTTTTTTTTTTTTTTTTTTTCGGTAAAGATAATTTTATTGATAAGGTAATTTTACATATCACATATTGATGTAACATGCCCTTGGAAACGTTTTCTTACAAAAATTTGTAAAAAAAGAACGATTTTTTGGGCACTACTCAAAAAGGGAGGGGACTACTCTTCATTTTTTGGGTGGTATTTGAAGTAATTTTGAGTCATCCCTTATCTATTTTTTTTTAATACCAAACTTGCCCTTGGTAATAAAATTAGTTAGTGTATTGATTAGTGAGTTAATTAATGATTAGTGAGATTAAATTAATAATTTGATTTTATTTCAAAAGAAGAATTATTGAGAGGGAGAAGATGAAGATGAAGATGAAGATGAGGGTTTTGGAAGAAAAAGTTAGATCTTTCTTTAAGAGACATGTTTTGGGTACTCACGGATACTTCAAATTTAGTTAATGGTGCTTGAATTTGCCAAAACATTCCTAAAAATGAACAATTTACAAATTGATTTCGGTTTGGTTAACAAAGTTCGCTACGACATTTGAAGAACAGTGTGAACTCATTCGAAGTGTAGTTCGGCTAATATTTCTAAAAATACAGGTAGCCGAACTCAGTTTTAATGGAGTTTTTTCTTTCAGAGAAAAGTTCGGTTAGGAGAAAAAAATTACGACGTAACCGAACTCAATATATAGGTTTTCGAAAAAATTTCGGTTAGGAGAAAAAAATTGCGACGTAACCAAACTTTTCTCTGAAGAAATCCTAGCCTGGGAACAAAAACTGCAACAAGAATACTACCGAGCCATTCACTCCGTACCACCAATTCTTCCAGGAGATACACCAACATTTAATCACCCAATAAGAGATAAGGGATTATCCACAATATCAGTACGATGGACAATGCCAAACATCAACTATATCAAAATTAAAACAGATGGAGCAACCAGAGGCCACCCAGGATTTGCAGGAGCAGGATTCATCTGCAGGGATTCAGACGCACGAACTCTATTATCTCTAGCTCAACCATTGGGAATTACGACTGCTTTAACTGCGGAAACCTGGGCGATTCTTTTAGCTACAAGAACAGCAACAAAAAGACTAGGGCCAAAAGTTATCTTTGAAACCGACTCAGAAAACCTTCTGCGTTTCATCACCTCATCTACCCCTCCACCTTGGCACATAGCAGGAATGATTGAAGAAATAAAAATGAGATTCCAACAGATCCATGAGCGGCCATCCAAAGACAACTACGAGAGAAGGAAACCAGGCGTGACGGATTGGCCAATCATGCGGCAGATGGAAGTCAAGCAGGAAACTCATCAACCAAAATATGGGACCAAGCAATCCCATCTTTTATTACTCAAATCTTATTTTCCGACTCAGTGGGTACCACATACCCACGACAAATTGTAAAATAATTTCTTTAAATAAATTCCATGCTTCAAAAAAAAGCACTACATTATTTCGTTTTTGGGTCGGATCATTTTGTTTCTTTGAGTGTAAACACGCTGGTGTATTTTGTCCATCTTGATCCAGAAACGTTTTACCAGTCATAAGTGATAATTGGGATTACTTTTATCATAAAAAGGAGAAATATTTTTTTTTCTCATTTTGTTCAGAAAGATACCCTCCTAAAAACCAGCTCCGAACTTTACCTATCAAAATCTGCTCCATTAAAAATCAAGCAAGGAACCTGATCTGGTCTTACTTTTGTACTTAGCTAGATTTTATTCAGGCCATTTTTGGCAGTCTGGCTACGAGTGCAGCCTAGAATATTGCAATGCTCTAACTAAATATTTTTAGTACATCCATAGATGATGACAGTATGGAAATGGATTTTTGGACGGGAAAAATATCATTTGGTTCTTTTTTAGGTGGTCCCACGTCAGTTTGGTCCTTTGGGAAAACGCCTTTACTGTTTAGTCCATAATTATTTAAAAATATTAAATAGAACAAAGTACCCTTCTGTGTTAATTCTAACTTATTTTTTTGTAGCAATTCATTCTGGGCGATGAACTCTGGAGTTCATTCCTTCAGATGAACACCTAATAAAACCAGACTAAATCACATATGAAAAAAGAGTTCATTCTGTAAAATGAACACAACGCAAAACTTCATTATTATTACAAAAAAAAAACAGAGTTCATTTTTTCTAATGAACATATAACAAGAACAAACCAAAATTCAAACTAGAAAACCGAGTTCATTCTTTCAAATGAACTCCTAATAAAACTTATAAGAAAACGGAGTTCATTCTTTCAAATGAACTCCTAGTATAACCTATAAGAAAACCGAGTTCATTCGTCAAAATGAACTGTAGCAGCATCATCATCTTCAACAGCAGAAGATTGGAGTTCATTATGTTCGGTGAACTTCATCGTCTTCACCATCTTCAAAACAACAACATAAATAAAATCTTCATCATAAATAACAACCGACTTCATCATTCTTCAAACAAATTTCATTTTATCAATGAACTTTATCAAAAATTCCATCATTTTCATCGTCTTCAACAACAACAGCAGCAGAAACCGATTCAAGATCTTCAAAAAAATCAAGATCTTATACATCAAGAATCAAGAATCAAGAATCAAGATCTTCATCTTCATCTCAACACGAGAAGCAGCATCAATATCAGTTCATCATTCAACAACAACACGAGTTCATCGTCGTCTTCATCAGTAACAGTGGTTCAGATCTATAATCATGCACATAAATCTAGGGTTTGACGAGTTCATCTTCTAAACAACACATAAATATACACACAAAAAATTGATTTCATTATCAAAAACGAATTTAAAAAAAAGCTTATTTTCAGATCTATAATCAAGCAGCAGCAACATGACTCTGTAATCAAAACAGCAGCAGTGGTTCATTTCTTCTTCGTCGTCTTCATCGCAGCAGCAGCAGCAAGATGAACTCTGTCATCAGCAACAACAACAGTTCATTAATTCTTCGTCGTCTTCATCATTTAATCGTCGAGATCCCTGTAAATCAATCTTCAAAACTCTGTATATTCAAATCTTCTTAGTCGTCTTCATCATTTAATTGCAGCAGCAGAGAAAAAAAAACCTAGAAAAATCACAGCAGCAGGGGGAAAGGGAGAAACCGAGAGGAGAGAGAATATAGATCTGAGAAATGATTTCTTCTCTCTTACCATTTGACTATATATATATGGAAGGGTATTTCTGCCACTACAACCCGAAAATTACATCATCAATGACGTCATTCCGCGTGGGTATTGTCCACCCTAGAACCAAATGATAGACACATTTTTTGTGTCTGAATTGTCCTCAGTGTTGGTATTGTTGGAACTCGATTTTTGTACTAATATTGTGTTTTTATGTATTTTTGGAAATAAATATTTTTTGGAAAATTCGGCTCGAAAAGTTGCTCGGAGCACCTCCGAAGGACAAGTGTTATTCGGACTCTCGTCTTCGAATAAGGGGTAACCTAATTACTAAGGGGCACCCCAAGGAGGCACCTGCCATTCGCACCCCAGAACAGGATAAGGGGCACCTTCTCCAACCTTTCAAAACTGGATTTTGGCGGGAAATGTTTGTTCTTCACTGGCAGATTTTGGTCGGATTTTTGGACGAGTTAGAAGGAGACTAAAGGGCTGGAATTGTTTGGGTACTCTTATATGGGCTAGACAGGGATGGTAGAGGTGCTGGTTTCGATCCAAATTGGCTGTAATTACCGCGAGAAGAAAATCAGGGCAGCACACCCCGGAGGAGATATTCACGAGATTTCGCGAGAAAAAAGGTGTTTGCACGTATCTGGCAGACCCTAACAACTCTATGGAGTGTGAAGGAGTTAAATATAGCAATTTGGAAGCTTTAAAACGCGTGGAGAAATCAAAAATCGAGATTATTTCCTAAAACAGCCGTGAAGAATATTGAGAATTATTTGAAGTTATGGCGATATATATCGAGGTCATTGGGTTATAAATAGTGGGGGAGATAGCATAGAAGACATACGGAGAGTTTGGGAGGATTTGGAACGCTACAAGAGCCAAAGAAATCAAGTTGCGAATCACTGTTTCAACTGTTTGCATCTCTCAAGATCGTGAAGAAACAGACTATCTAGGACATCGTTTTTCAACGGTGAAAAACGACTACGAACGTGGGTCGCAGTTTGTTATGTGATCGCACTTTATCTCTATCGTAGTCTGTAACGGTGTTTGCAACAACTATAACTGTTGCAAACCCGGTTTTCATCATTTTTCCTTTGTTCATCATTTGTAAACCATTTTTGAGCAATAATAATGAATTTTGAGCGCGTTTCCAACATGATGAGCTAGAACCTATCACTGGGACGACGGAGGAAGACGAACTTCATACATGGGTAATTTTAATTAATTCTTTTTATGACTTTTGCACTGATTAAAAATTGAATTATGATTTGATTAAATTAGTTATTATTTTATTAGATGGGTCATGCTTGCTTAAATGTTTGATGTCCCATGCTTACGATTTATAACTAATATTTTGAGAATCAACTTTGGCAAAAATAAGAGTCCATGTTTTTATTTTTTGAGCTATAATTGTTAAAAGAATTAAATTTGAACCTTTTGTTATGAGTTTGGCGGAATCCTGAATCCCAGTAACTCTCTCCGTCTTGTGACATAAATTGTATATATTCTGTATTTTTATTATTTTCTTTATTAAATCCTAAGATCGTTTTCATCAAGTCCGAGTGAACGACAACCTTACTACCACTTTCTACAACATTATTGAGTCACATCAATTTTTGGCGCCGCCGACGCGGACTTGTGTATAGATTTGTTTTTAGGTTTTATTTTTATTTTTATTATTTTTGTTCTTTTTTTTACGCCTTTTGGTATTTCTTTTTTGTTTTCATTTGGAACCAGCTAAAGAAAAAGGGAGAAATCGGTGAAAACAAAAGCGAAAGCCAAAGAAAAAAAAAAAAAAGAGGAATCCAAAAGGAGTAGAAGATTTTGTATATTATTTTATTTTATTTTTTTAGAAACTGTAATTAGGTAATTATTTTTGTAATTTTTATTTTTGGACTTTTTAATTTTTGGACTTTATTTTTGGACTATCGGACATTATTAATTTTAAATCCTAAGGAAGGGTAATTTAAATATAAACTGCACAGGGAAGGACGGTGATTACGATATCACCTCGGCCCCTCGGGTTCGTACACGACATAGGATTCGTGGCCCGAGTCGACCTCAACGGTTCATCCCCCGTCTGGAACGGGAGGTAAGAATTCTAAACACCCGCGAATCCCCTGTCAGCGGGTTTACTGGATGATTTTGTATGCATATATGTTGAGGACCTGAAATCGGATTTAATTTTCTAGTAAAGGGCAAGGACTGGCCATACAAGATAAGGGTTCGGATTTCATCATCGTTCTCTTCTTGCCCGCCTTAGGAAAAAGAAACCAAACACGAACCTAAGCCTAAAATTTTGACTAGAACGAGACCGATAGGGTAACGAGCTTAGTAGGAAAGTCTTTCGAAAAATATTGGTTACTCTTTTAGCATACTTCGAAGTTCATGATGGTTTCTGTGAAGTTGAATGCGTGACTGCGCCGCCTTGTAATAGCGGTGAGGCCTTGGGTATCAAAGCTCCACTGAGCTTCCCTCGCCTTGATTCAACTTACTTAAACTCGGATTGATTCCGAGAGGGGTTTGCTCAGATTGTAACGAATTCCCTTTCGAAGGATTAGAAGCTGGTCTAGAAACAATCTAAGTGGAGCCATCATGCTTTTTGTTTGCTAGAAATCGGTAGGTTTGTTGTGGTCAAGTCAGCCTTGTTTGTGTTTGTGTTTGTGTAGAAGCCCCTTGCAGTTAGGATGTCAAACTGGTATAGCCAATACAACGAATATCCAACTGAACAATATGGACATTACTACTATGACCATAGTGTGAATAGTGGTTGGGAACGCCAACCTTTTGAAGGTTATGGGTCACACCATGGTGAGCCCAATTACTATCCACACGTGCATCGGTCTTATGAGCAAAACAATTCATCTATTTCTCTAGAAGAGGCTTTCAAGAGTCATTCCTTATTTGTGAAGGAAACCTTAAATATTCCAGATGAGTCCCTAGAGCAGTCAACTAGGATGTCTTTAGAAGAGACTCTTAAGCAATTTACTGAAAGTACAAATAGGATTGTCGAAAAACTTGCTCGAAATAATCTTAATTCCCAATACAGTGTTTCCAATAATACCCATGAAAATGAGGATATTTATAATCAAGATGACGAGGTTAGATTTGGTAACACTAATTTAGATGAGGTTCAACCATTTTCATGTTATGATTATGATGAGGATAGTGTTGATGAAGAATTTGAAATCAGTAGGCATAGTGATCAGGAATTTATTACTCAAATTGAGCTTAATGATGATAATATTTCTAGTTCAAATCCAAATAATTTTAATAATTATTCACCTATTCAAAAGGATGAGGATTTGACTAGAGATACCCCGTTTTAGACGATATAGTATTTCCTTTTGATTACGAAGCCAATGATGGTTTAGAGGAACGAGTATATTTTGAGTCTAGCGATTTAGAAACAATAGACTTAGAAAAATAAAATGAACTCGTAGATATGAGTGAGGATGTACCTGACTTAGAAGAATCAATTGACCATTTTCAGGAATCAGATGACCTTGAAATTAGGGAAGTTGTGACTAGTCTTTCTAGAGACACTGAAAACTCTAAGTTTGGGGGTGATTATCATTCTCCATGTGCTTTAACTCTTAGAAAGGTCCCTAACTTGGGACTTGACATATGTGCTTCAACCATTTCAAAAGATTATCTTCATACACTTTTTCCTGAACCTAGTTGTGTCCATAAAGAAGTTCAGTTGTTAAGAACCCATCCTCTGGTTGATGTGGTTAACCTGGCTATGATACCACGATTGACTTTGTTTTCCCACCAAAAACCTTCCTTCCAATTGTGGGAACGTATAAGTTTCAGATGTGTCAATTATTAAGTTTTGAGACTAAACCTAATTACTTTAGGATATTAGGGTCGACACATTTGTTAAGGAAGACCACCAATCTTATTGTGGTCAGGCGTGTAAGTCAAAACTGATTGACTTAGAGGATCCTCAATTATTCAGGTTATTGTTATGTGCTTCTAAGTTCTTAACTGAGTATTTCCAGACTCTACAACCTGATCTTAAGAATCCCACTTTTGAGGAAGTCCAGCCCATGAAAACTGTTTATCTAGACCCTTTTATAGAACCTGAACCCGAACCACAACTAGATATAGTTGTCTTAAACAAAAAAATAGATAAGGGTGTCTTTGGATATCTTCCCGGTCATTGCAGTTTCCTCTTCTTGTGGTTAGCACTTTTTGATCCGATGACCCATTATTCCGATCAAGTTGCTATTTGATTCTTCGAGGTGACTAATCCTTTCCAATGTCCGGTCAAGACTTTAAACTTAGCACTTCTTGGGAGGTAACCCATGCTCTTGCAACACGGTAATATCTTTCCTTACTCTTCAAGTGGTGACAGTTTCTCATTGTTCATGCTTTTAATTTCATCTTTAGAATATTGAGGACAATGTTAGATTTAAGTTTGGGGGTATGGGAGAAACTTTTTAGTTGCAATAAATAAACTCCAGAGCCTAGAAATTTATGTTTATTAAGGTCGGCACTAACCAATCTAAGTGGATGGAAACATTTTGGTTGTAGGAGTTGAGGAACCAATCGATTAGATGGCAACATCTAAAGAGTCTATTCATAAAAGCACGAGCTCAGGTGTTAGAAATAACATGATAGTTCACCATATCTCGTTGAGTCCTTTTCACTTCTGTTTTTATTTTGTTTTGTTCTTTGTAGACTACGTTTCTCTAAGTGATTAGGTGGGGCCCACGAATCAAGTTGTTACCAATGCTAGGGTGTATTAGAGTGATTGAGATACAAAAAAAAAAAAAAAAAAAAAAAAAATGAGACCAGACCATCAGACCAACCGGAATAAATTCAATAAAGTCGACCACTGGAACCCTTGTATATGCCAGTTGCGTTGACCTAGAGTTAGGATTATCGACCATTGGTTCCCTTGTATATGCCAGTGTGTTGATATTAGTCAGACTAGTATCTCAGTCCATTAGGATATGTTCATTTTAGCGGAGGCCTTCAGACAGATATGGGAAACACCAATCACTTAGTAAACATCAAAACCATCTATGTTTTTCTTTATATCCATCTTCTTGATCTATCCATGTGATTAGTTTTGACTCCGGGTATTGATGTCAATAGTGCGACTATCTGAGTAGAGCTCTGTCACTTTATATGAATTTTAGTATGCTTGAGTGCAAACTCGTGTACATCAATTGGAATTTCGCATCGGGGTACTTCCTCCTGTAGTCAATAAGTATGCCAACCAAGGAGATTCTTTAGTGCCTTCCAAGGTTACTGTGTAGATACCTAGGGTCCGAAGTAAAGGTTTTGTGGGTACACCTCGGTAAACCCTCCTGAGACAACACTCGCCACTAGGGCCACCGAGGGTTCAAATGATTTTTATTTTCTAGAATAAATTTGCTCGAGGACTAGCAAATAATAAGTTTGGGGGTATTTGATAGACACATTTTTGTGTCCGAATTGTCCTCGATGTTGGTATTGTTGGAACTCGATTTTTGTACTAATATTGTGTTTTTATGTATTTTTAGGTATTTTTGGAAATAAATATTTTTTGGAAAATTCGGCTCGAAAAGTTGCTCGGAGCACCTCCGAAGGACAAGTGTTATTCGGACTCTCGTCTTCGAATAAGGGGTAACCTAATTACTAAGGGGCACCCCAAGGAGGCACTGCTATTCGCACCCTGAAACGGGATAAGGGGCACCTTCTTCAACCTTTCAAAACCGGATTTTGGCGGGAAATGTTTGTTCTTCACTTTGGCGATTTTGGTCGGATTTTGGGACGAGTTAGAAGGAGACTAAAGGGATGGAATTGTTTGGGTACTCTTCTATGGGCTAGACAGGGGATGGTAGAGTCTTGGTTTCGATCCAAATTGGCTGTAATTACCGCGAGAAGAAAATCAGGGCAACACACGCCGGAGGAGATATTCACGAGATTTCGCGAGCAAAAAAGGTGTTTGCACGTATCTGGCAGACCCTAACAACTCTATGGAGTGTGAAGGAGTTAAATATAGCAATTTGGAAGCTTTAAAACGCGTGGAGAAATCAAAAATCGAGATTATTTCCTAAAACAGGCCGTGAAGAATATTGAGAATTATTTGAAGTTATGGTGATATATATCGAGGCTCTTTGGGTTATAAATAGTGGGGAGATAGCATAGAAGACATACGGAGAGTTTGGGAGGATTTGGAACGCTACAAGAGCCAAAGAAATCAAGTTGCAGAATCACCGTTTCTGCTGCTGCATCTCTGAAGATCGTGAAGAACAGACTATCTAGGACAGTCGTTTTTCAACAGTGAAAAACGACTACAGAACGTGGTCGCATTTGTTGTAACAATACCGCACTTTATCTCTATCGTAGTCTGTAACGGTGTTTGCAACAACTATAACTGTTGCAAACCCGGTTTTCATCATTTTTCCTTTGTTCATCATTTGTAAACCATTTTTGAGCAATAATAATGAATTTTGAGCGCGTTTCCAACATGATGAGCTAGAACCCATCACTGGGACGACGGAGGAAGACGAACTTCATACATGGGTAATTTTAATTAATTCTTTTTATGACTTTTGCACTTTGATTAAAAATTGAATTATGATTTGATTAAATTAGTTATTATTTTATTAGATGGGTCATGCTTGCTTAAATGTTTGATGTCCCATGCTTACGATTTATAACTAATATTTTGAGAATCAACTTTGGCAAAAATAAGAGTCCATGTTTTTATTTGTTGAGCTATAATTGTTAAAAGAATTAATATTTGAACCTTTTGTTATGAGTTTGGCGGAATCCTAAATCCCAAGAACTCTCTCCGTCTTGTGACATAAATTGTATATATT
>JAJJWW010006246.1:0-92825 GCA_023531295.1 Papaver armeniacum | reverse complement strand
TTTGACTTATTCCCTGAGAACACGACACATTTAATAATTAAGATGTACTTAACCCGGCAAGGTGAAGACACTCTTATATGGGAACCAAACAGAACAGGATCCTTTACTGTTAAGTCGGCTTATAAATCTCTTACTCACGCAGAAGACCAGCAAACCAATCACACACAAGGTATTCCCAAAATAGTTTGGCAACGACTTTGGAAAGTGGAAGTACTTCATAAAGTTAAACTAGTTCTTTGGAAATGTTTAAAGGGTATAACTCCAACTTTGACAAAGTTAAGTAGATACAAAACTGGAATTCAAACAATCTGCCCACGATGCAGTGAGCAAGAAGAAACATTGGAGCATCTTCTATTCGGCTGCAAATATTCCTCTGTTGTGTGGTTTACTATGAATATAAATGTGTTTATGCTTAAGCCTAATAATTTCTCAGCTTCTAGATGGATAATGAGTTGGTTTAACAGAGAGTCAAATATGAATGATGATGATTACAAAAGGTGGCTTCATGCTCTTATGGTATCTGCTTGGCAAATATGGAAATCACGATGTGAGAAAGTCTTCCAAATTAAAACTGCAAATACGTGGACTATTAGTAGCAGCATTAGAAGTTTATTAAGATAATGTGATACGCCTACACAACATCATCTTGAGGAAAACAACGAAAAAACAGGAATACTGGATTCCTCCAATTCAAGGCCATCTTGAAAAAAAAATGTTGATGCATCTTTCGATGAGTTATCAAAGTCTTATGGTATTGGGCTAATTCTGCGTGATCATTCAGGTACAAGCAGAGACATCAAAGGCTGCTACTTCAATGGAGGACTAGACCCTGAGCAGGCGGAATGTATGGCGATAAAGGAAGCACTTATCTGGGCAAGCACTATATCAGCTGATAACATAATTCTGGAAGGAGACTGTTTAAACTTGGTGAACTCTATCAATGATGCTATCCCTCATGTATTTTGGCTAAACCAGGGAATTGTAAATAAAATAAAGCATCTACTAGCAACTACTAAAGTAACTACGGTTAGATATATCAGTAAATAGCTAATAACGTTGCTCGTACAATAGCTAACAGATTTAGAAAAACAAGAGCTTCGTTTCGTATTTTGTATAACATCCCTGCGGACATCTCTGCTGGCTTAAGGGATGATGTTATTAAACATAATTTACGTACAAAATCTTAATATCTAATTTTTTCAAAAAAGAAAAAATTAACATTTGTCCCTCTTCTCATTCTTGTTGTGTGAACAGCTTTTGAAGGGGTGGCCCACCATTTAAACACTGGGTTTACTTTACCGTTAAGGATTAACTACCTAAACTAGATAAGCATTATCGGCTTAATAGTTAAAAAAGAATCCCAAATAGTAAACACATGCATGCTTGTTTAAAGTAGTACCGCCTAAACTAAATAATGGTCTCTCCACTTCCAGATGTTACAAAATCTTGAGAAATGATACGCCTCCTTTGTTTTCACTTTTTTTTTTTTTATAGGAGGGTGATAATGGAGCAAGGGAGTGGAAAAATCAGGGTCAACTCATTAAGCTGAAACGAGTCGAAATTATCTATTGATTCGGAAAAATTTATCCCGGATTATCCGACAAACATTCCTTCCAACAAAATTTACCCTGGATTATCTATTACATTTCTTCGACCAAAATTTTCATCTTCTTCGATCTTCATCCCAACTCCAACCATGAAAAATAAACCCTAAAAATATTTTCTTAAATTTATTGAATACTTTCAGCCAAATCATCTTCAATTGTTATTCAAGGTTTATCCTATCATCCAATAATCTTAATTATCATGCATCAAACCTACAAATTCTATTATTATACCAAATAAGTTCATAACGTACATTCCTTAAGGTTAAGATCTAGTAATAATCAGGTAAAGGTCTCTAAGAGCTTCAACCTTAGAGAATACTCATTAAGCAGAAACATTGTACGTGCATACAAATTAGGGGCAGAGAATTTGATTTCAACAGTTCAGTAAAAATTCCAGGGATCTTTTTTAAATTTCATTGACTATGGAAAATGAAAAACCAACGTACTAAAAAAAAAACATGGAAGTAAACTGCTTTTGTTTACTCTGGTGAACGTGAAAATTAGATATCTCTTTTATAGAGCGAACGAGAACCAACCAGTTATGAAGCAAATATTGCCAAGCAGTTGCGAGAAACAGTAGAAGAAGTCATTCTTTGATTACAACTCCTAATATTTCTGTTGGAAAAAGAAATTAATGACTATGACTATACCGCAAACCAAGTTATAGCTGCTAAAAATGGTAAAGGTTTAGACGTTTAGTATTCAAATCTAATTTGGTAGAGATTTTTACATGTGTGTTTGTGGGTGAAAACCGTTTCTGCTGATTTTGGTAATTTCGGGTGTATGGATGAGAAATGAATCTAAACCCTAAACAATGTACTGCACAGGATGTTTTTGATTCGAGAGATCAATATGTACAATCCTGGCCTAAACCAAGAAATGGTCGTTCCAGGCTTGCTTCGGACACAAAGTGAAGGAGAAGGGTTGGTCTTAGGGCCAGAATCATTGATTCTGATGGTGTGGTTTCTTATGACTTGTATATGAAAGTAGAACTGGCTAGCATGATGGAAAGCTACCAGGTGATTTCTAGATACTGTGTTGTTTCCGACCAAAACTTATTGTTTGGTGAAAATAGGTGAAGCCTATTTATACAAGTCATATTGAAACGTACCCTGGTCTCGTAGGAAGTGGAAACGATTGAGTGATGGAAGAATAGAGTAACGTGTAACCGTCAGACGGTATGCTTCCATGATGAGGGAAGTGAATTAGTGTAACCGTCAGTCATTACGCTTCCTGATGAAGGAAATGAATTGTTTACACCGTTAATTTTCACCACCACTAATTTTCCTACTTCATGACACTTTCTTGTAACGGGCGCATTGCACGCCGCACGCTGTAAACCGCCTGACCAATACCCTGATGAGTATCCCCCAGTTTGTGACATGTTTGATGTCTCGAGTGTTTTCGTGGAAAACGTGTAGCAGGTTGCTATGTGTGGAAAGTCAAAGTCAAAAGACTTTGCCATAGGAAAATAGCATGTGATGCTATTAGGCTTGCCTTGGTCGGCCGCCTAAAACTTGCCACAGGTCCGTTAGTTTGGTGGCGAACTTGAATGGCTGAGATTATATCTCGTGAGGAAGGGTAGCCGTTGATTATGGCCACATCTTTGTTGTGTAACAAAGTGGCGCCATTATCATAGTGGCGCCTGGCGTAGCCGTGGCGTAGCGGGTTGCCTGGGACTTGCCGCAAGTCCGTCAGTTCAGTGGCGAACTTGGATGGCTGAGATTGCATCTCATGAGGAAGAGTGGCCATCGATTATGGACGCATCTTGTTGTATAGCGAAGTGGCGCCATTGGCATAATAGCGCCTGGTGGAGCCATGGCATAGCGGCATGTTAGTGGCGTTGTGGCATGGCCACGCCTGTGGCGTTGTAGCATGGCCCAAGCTAAGGTTTGGCTCAGTGGCCAAAATTAGGTCTTGACGGCATAGACAAGGCTAGGATTTGGCGTCGTGGTAAGAATTAGGGCTTGGCCACGTGGCCAATGCTAGGATTTGGCGTCGTGGTAAGAATTAGGGCTTGGCAACATGGCCAAGGCTAGGAATTTTGCGTCGTGGTAAGAATTAGGGCATGGAGGCGTGGCCAAGGCTAGGATTTGGCGTCGTGGTAAGAATTAGGATTTGGCGGCGTGGCCAAGGATAAAGTGGCATGCTACCGCGACAGAGTGGCATGTTGGCATGCCAATCAATATGTTGTTGTGGTAAGGCACGTTTGGCTTGACAATTAGTATGGTGGCGTGACAGGGTGCGTTTGGCCTTTAATGTATGGTGGCAAGTTTGGAGCGACTTGATTGGCCGAGGAAAGTGGCCGGCCAAACATAAGGCACGGCTACACTTCTGGTGAGAGTGTGGCGGCTTTAGAGCGACCTGATTGGTCGATGGGAAGTGGGGCCGGCGAGTATGGGCCCAGCCACAACTTATGTGCACGTGGCTAATTTGAGGCGACACGATTGGTCGAGAGAAATAGGGTCGGTTTAGGAAGGGGCGTGGCCAATATAAAGTGGAGCCAGTTGGCCTAAGGCATGGCCACACCTCCCTTTGCTGTTGCGGCTTACTGTTTATGATTCTGAGCAAGGCTTTGCACCTACTATTCCATGGCGGATTAATTACCTAGTTTGCCTAGGTTTAATTTCGACAAGCATGGTCTGATATACTGCGCGAGGCGCAAAAACCCTAACTTCTGCAAGTTAGTCAGATCAATTGATTGAATTTTATGTGTTGACATAGAGTTGTTTTAAGTTCATTGCCAGAGAGCAGCATATTTTTTCAGATTGAATACCTTATGCGAAGACCTTATCCTTGATACTTGGAAATTCGTGTTACTCTGCTGCGAGTGAACACAAATCATCATGCCATATCAAAATTAAGGTTTCAGCCGGAGAACATAGCATAGAAGGCATTCAAAGGAACTTATATTAAGTGAATATAGGCGAGGCGCCGAAATTTACAGAACATCTGGGATGGTTGCTACATTCTCCAGTATATTGAACGGCTCAATAAATATGCCGGTGGAGAGGTTAGCACTCACGGCACCGTTTCCTTACAGAGTGACGTCACATCAGATGCAAGGTTTTACGATTTCAACCCTGAGCTAAAAACCACCATCAACAATGTGAAAAAGACTAGGAACTAGAGATTAATGACTAAAGAGACAGTAACCTGACTAACTTCTTGGTATGAGTGTGTCATTGCATTATTATTCTATCAACTTTTAACTGTTAATTTGTTGTTTTCTACAAATTTAATTGTCGAAGCAAATGAATTTTCCGTGTAAGTGAGTCAAAATCAGATACACAAAATTGGTTAAAAAGACCAAAATCAAAATTTTCTGGGTGAAAAGGACAGTTAGATTTAGATACTGTTTAAATGGACAAAAATTTAAAAATAGGCAGGATGTAACCGGTTTCATCATGTCCATTTTCAAATATTTTTTCTTATTTTTATTTTACACAGGATGCATCCAGTTTCATCCTTGCTATTTTTTTAAGTTTAAGCCAGGATGAATCCAGTTTCATCCTTGCTATTTTTTTCTTTGTCCATTTCACCCATAAAATTTTTTACTCGTCCATTTGAACCGTGTTTTAATTTTTTTTGGACAAATGACCCATTTTCCGAATCAGATATTGTCAAGAGCACACCTCTTTGTATTCAAATTTAGACCCTGCACAAATTTACAGAGAAACATCTTGCATACTATGAGTTTCCTCATTCTTAGAGTGCCGAAAGTAAAACAACACTAATATTCCTAACGATGAAATCTGGAAGAAGAAGTAGTGGAAGAAAAAATTGAGATCGAGATGTCATCTTTCACCGTCACTAAAATGCAGTGAAACATTCCATTTCACCATCACTAAAATGGCAGTGAAATATTTTGTTTCTCCGTTATTTAGGTGGGAGTGAAATATTGTATTTCACCATTTTTTAGATGGTGGAGAAATATGGCGTTCACGTTTCATACCGTGAACGTGAAATTTTTATTTCTCTTCTACTATATGGTAGAACTAAGGTTTATAAACTGATTTTTTGGTTTCATACTCGAGATTATCGGTTTCCAACAAACTTGGGTATCTTTGAAAACAAAGATTCACAAAATATTTCATTAGATTCTTTTAGTTTACAATATGGTTCTCAACCTTCGATAATCACCCATCATCTTCGCCAAAGCTTTGTGAAAGATATAATTTTGGTGATGGATCATAAACGGAATTTGATTTTCAGATTTAATAAACATTAATAGTTAACCGAGTTCAAAGAGTGTTTTGGTCCAGAAAATTTTGAATCTAACTCCACTTTCAAAATTAGTAATCAGGTTAGTAGCTCGTATTAAATAAACACCGTAAATATACTACTTGTACTCTAGCCTTACTGCATATGTCAGTATGGTGAGTTAGTATATGAACAATTGTTGCTTAGTAATATCGTTTCATAAAACATTATCAGCACGAATTGCTCTCGACACTGGACGCTCAAGCTGCTATTACTCAACAACTAAAAATACAGGGAGCATAGGTAGTTGTTGTTTATTTTACTATTTTTCCTAAATGAAAAATCTAACGAAAATTGTATTCGCGGGTCTTGATATCTCAGGAAATAATTATATTTCTTGGGCACTTGATGTCGAGCTTCATTTGGAAGCTAAAGGCCTTGGGTATACAATTCAGGAAGGAAAGAACGCGTCCAAACGGGACTGTGCTACGGCTCTAATTTTCCTTCGCCATCATCTGCACGATGATTTGAGAAAAGAATATTTGACAGTTAAAGACCCACTTAATTTGCGGAACTGTCTGAAAAACCAGTTTGACCACCTGAAGTTGGCTATACTTCCAAAGGCTTAGAATGATTGGTTGAACTTGTGGTTGCAAGATTTTCGATCAATGACAGCTTATAACTCTGCTCAGTTTAAAATCACCTCAACACTAAAATTGTGCGGTGAAACTGTCACTGACGACAAATGTTAGAGAAAACATTTACAACCTTTCATGCCTCGAATGTGCTCCTGCATCAGCAATATCGAGAGCATAAATTTAATAAATATTTTAAGCTAATTTCTTGTTTATTGATTGTAGAGCAGAATAATGAGCTTTTATTGAGAAACCATGAAGCTTGTCATGTTGGTTCCGCAGCGGTGCCTGAAGCACACGCAGCTACGTCTTCCGGATGGGGAAATAATCATGGTAATAAAGGCAAACGTGGAAATGGTAAAGGAAACCAACGTGGGGGCCACAAAAATGAGCGGGAAAAAGGTTCCCGTTACCAGTCGTACTAATGGCCGCTAAAAATCACGGAACCAAAGGAACCGAAGCAAGGGAAATGGTTCTTCTAGTCAACCTCCTCAGAAAGATTTTTGATATCGGTGTGGCTTAATTGGTCACTGGCAGCGCACCTGTCGTATACGGAACATTTTGTTAATCTCTATCAGGCGTCCCTGAAGCGACCTGCCGAAGGCATAGAGACAAATAAATATAAGCCAATGCTCATAATACCAGTGATACCCACTTGGATGTATCTGATTATCTCGTCGACCCTGAAGGTGGCGACCCTAGTCAGTTTTCTTTTGATGAGCTGTAAAACTTAATGCTTCCTTCATACGCCCTGTAATCTATTTTTTTGTATGTTTTTACTTTTGTTGTCTTTTTTTGGGTGTGTTTTTGCTGATGTATACCATATTTTTTGGTGTATAATATAAGTGGATATTTTGGTAGTACTCTTGTTAATTTTCCTCGTCTATTTGTGTTGAAGGATATGGATTCCAGAAGTAATCTGTCCAAAATAGACGATTGGGATGTTTGTTTGGTTGACAGTGAAACAAAAAGCACAATTTTTCGAACCATAAATATGTTACAACCTTAAAAAGGTTTATGAGTAATGTAAATACCATTTCGGGTTCGAGTAGTCTGATAGACGGCTCTGGAAGAGCGTGTATCATTCTACTAGGTGGTACAAAAAATTTTTTATTGAAGATTCCTTATATTTTACCAGATCCCAGAGGAATCTGTTGAGTTTTAAAGATATTCGGCGTAATAGTTACCACCTTGAAACAACAGATGAGTATGATATGGAGTACTTGTATGTTACTTCATCTGTATCATTCAAGAAGCATGTTGTAGAGAAGCTTAATGCCATCTCTTCTGGGTTATATTTTACGAAAATTTGAATAGTCGAATCTCATGCTGTCATTAAACTGAAGTTTAATGACCCTGAATTATTCAAGTTTTTGCATGACCGGATTGGACACCCAGGTTCTACATGATGAGTAGAATAATACAAAATGCTCGTAGACATCCGTTATAAAACCTAAAACTTTTGTTAAGCAAGGATATGAACTGTGTTGCTTGTTCCCTGGAAAAACTGGTTATAAAACAATCTTTAACCAAAGCTATTATAGAATCACCAACATTCCTACAGATGATACATGGTGACATTTGTGGGCCTGTCCACCCACACTATGGGACATTCCAATATTTTATGGTATTGATAGACGCATCTGCTAGACGGTCTCATGTCTGCTTAACACGTAATGTTTCATTTTCCAGACTGCTTGCCCAGATTATTCGGTTGCGCGTCCATTTTCCGGACTTTCCTATTAAGTCCATTCGTCTTGATGGCGCTGGTGAATTTACATCTAAGGCTTTTGATGCTTATTGCCTTTCAATTGGTATTGATGTCGAGCATCCTGTAACACGCAGAATGGATTAGCTGAGTCTTTTATAAAGCATCTTCAGTTAATTGCTCGACCAATGATTATGAGGACCAAATTACCAGTTTCCTCTTGGGGACATGCTATTTTTCATGAAGAGGATTTAGTCCGGCTTATACCAACTACTAGCCATCAATACTCCCCTTTACAACTCGTTTTGTGGCAGCAACCAAATATTTCGCATTTACATGTTTTTGGTTGTGTTGTTTATGTGCCTATTGCACCACAATGTACTAAATTCTGTCCACAGCGTCGCCTTGGTATTTATGTTGGTTTTGATTCACCATATATTATAAGGTATTTAGAGCCTTTAACAGGCGATGTCATAATAGATAGATTTGCAGATTGTTATTTTGATGAGACACTTTTCCCACCATTAGGGGGAGATGGTAAACCATCAGAAGAATGACGTGAAATATCTTGGTACACACCAAGTTTGTCTCATCTTGATCCTTGCACTAATTAATCTGAAATTCAGGTGCAAAAGATTATACATTTGCAAAATATTGCAAATCAAATGCTCGATGCATTTACTGATACTGGTCGCATTACAAAATCGTATGTTCCTGCTAAAAATTCTTCATCTCGGATTGATATACTGACTGAAAAAATTGGGAGGTCAGCGGCAAATGAGTCATCAAAGCCACGCCTGAAGCGTGGATGACTAGTTGGTTCAAAAGATTTTATCCCTCGAAAGAGGAAGAGCTGATCTGTCTCAATCAAAGGTAGCGCTCCTGAAGAGGCTACATATAATGTTCCTGAAGATACAATCAAAGAACAATCCACTTTCTTCTATGAACCCCCTGAAGAGGATAAAGTCTCGGCTGATACACATGTACCTGTGAATGAGGAAACTTTAATACATTAAGCATGCGACAAAGAAGTGTGGGATCGTAATACAGTAATTGTCGACACGTATTTTCATTCTCAGTAGCTACTGAAATCGCCACAGATAATGATGATATTGAACCACAGTATATACAGGAATGTCGACAAAGAGATGATTGGCCTAAGTGGAAAGTGGCAATTCAAGCTGAAGTATATCCTTCTTACTATCTTATCATGAGATCATCTTTTAAGATGTCGATGTCGACGTTGACGCGTGGCGATCGACTACTTTGCCCTCACAACATCAATAGTTTCTGGTATTCAAAGATCCCAGTTGCTTAAGGTTCTCCTTATATAGACTTTTTATATCAAAAGGTTGCTTTGGGTTTAAGCTAAGATAGATTTGGAACCAAGCAATCAATATCCACCATTAGATGAATCTTTGATTTGAAATTAACATAACAAAATATACACTATGGTTAGGATGAACCGTAACTGAACCGTGTTTAATGACTTGTTCATGAAAGGTTAGCCGAACAAACCAGACGAACTATAAGCTTAACCATTTTCATTTAACACTTTAAGACTTTAATCTTGAGTCACAACCATAGGCTATAATACGATCAAAGATGTCAAGATGTGTTTTTAGAGAGTTGTTCAAATGCCGATTATCTCATAGAAACAATTCCTATGCATCTAAAAATATTCGAATGGGTAAGTACATGTATTTGGTACGTGTACTTACTTACAGTTCATGAGTTATTTTTTCATGGTACGTGTACCGGGTTTTTATACCCTTAAGACAAAACAATTCAGGATTCCATATAACTTTTCGGTATGCATACTAGGTATGTGTACCATCCTCAATTCATGAGTCAACAGAACCTTTTGGGTTTGCATACCAGATATGTGTACAAAAAGTCGTTGTCGAATTATATCTGCGCCGGCGCATGTACCAAGTACATGTATTGCGGCTCCGGACCTATAACAGTTGCGCCAGTATGTAAGCTGGTACGTGTATTGTCCTGTATCCAGATTTACAATAGTTTTATATCTCTTTAATGATCAATTTGAAACATTCCCGAATAACATTAATGACACATATCACTATACCAGGCTATTTTCAAATGATTAACTTGAATCATAATTTAGTTCATAAATAATAAATTGTTCTTAACCACATTCACCAAGTATGAAGAAATGTTCTTAAGCTTAGTCAACATATATTTAGAGAATAATTAACAAGATAAACTTGACTCCAAATACCTGTTGTGCATGTAAAATTTACTTTAGTCATGCGACATAGTCTCATATATATAGAAATGTGAAAACTTGAGTAATATGTGATTCAGTCTTCACTTACTTTTTGTTAATGAAGTTCTCCAAAAGCTTAGATTGATCCTCACCTTCAAACGGTCGAACGCAGTGATGTATGGTACTTAACTACACACTTATATCCTAATCCAAGACTTGACTAAATGTAGACTAGAAATCAAGATATAGTTTTGATAAGGGTCGTCGCTGACATTCAGATGACCCTGTGCGAAAATAGCTTGAGCGCCCTTTGACGTAATTTTTTTGCACGCGTATAGAATATCCAATTATAGCATGATTCTTTTTTTTCCCTTTTGCGTATCCAATCCTAGCATGATTAAATTATGGAGAACGAATTCGGTTCCAAGCCTTCATTTTCCATCTTGATTTAGGTAATTATTCTTCGTGCCTCTATAAGAAGATATACACCATCCATTGGATATCTACTCTCCGGGACATCGCTTTTTCAAAATTATTGACATTCCTAAATTCATAATCATATTGAAAACTAATAGGATTCAAAGAAAGTATCAAAAGATCATAAGGAAAATTGGGAATATGTCCCGTTTTCACTAATTGAGTTGGGGATCCGTCCCCAAACGGAAAAAATTAAGAAATCTATCCCATCCATCCAAAAACTCAGTTAACTAGTCAATTAGACACACATACGATAACACACGTGCAAATAAAAGACCCAGATGCCCTTAACATGTAAACTGATTTCTTCATCATTTTTGAAGTTAACACACTTATGTTCTTCAACTGATACAGACATGGGAGACATGGGAAATGAGAAAACAAATCTTTGGTTTACTGCTTGTTTCCATTACAATATTTTGAGTGGGGAAGCATAATATATTATGGTCTACTGCTTGGTTGCTCCGTTACAATTCCCATTACAAGTTCCTTAAATAATTATCTTTGGTTTCCAAAGTGGGTTTGATATATAATCAATCAATCATATATTTCATGTTATAATTGAACGAAAGTAAACACCACAGCTGCGAGATACAATCAATCACGCAAGTGGGTTTGATATACTAACCGGTATTTATCATCCATTCATCATCCATTTGATCTCATATTCTCCATATAGGATCAAACTTAGTAAGATCCATTTTTTGAAGTTTGAAACTTTTCTTTGTTCAGGAATCTTCTCCGAAGTTATAAAAATGAGGTAAGTAAAATTTTTAGAGAGTATGACCAGTTGAAGTATTGACTTTTAACCGTGTTTTTGGATGGATGGGATAGATTCCTTAATTTTTTCCGTTTGATATTCGATCCTTATTTAGAATAGGGATCAAACTTTGTAATTCTAAAAGATATTATTGCAAAAAGTGATTCGATTAGTTTAATCATTGGTATATTAAATTTTAACGAAAACTACTTTTCACGACTGGCTAAACACAATATCAAAGATTTTTTTCTATATACCTTCAAGACTAGGAAATGACTTTCAATTTCATATCATTCCATTAGAATTTCTTGATTCTTTTCTTTGTTCAAAAAGTTCAAATTGATATCACTCTAATCTTCTCATGGCTATTAATTAAGACATGGTTTTGGAAACATTTGTTATAAAAAGGGTTTTTAATTATATGAGGGATTATGTAGGTTTTGTTTAAAATTTTTAGAGAGTATGACCAATTTTAATACACGAATCGTCAAAATGAAGTATTGACTATTTTAACCCAAGATGGTTTTTGGATGGATGTTCTCTTAGATATCAAACAAGATAATATTCCTCGATTCCTTAATTTTTTCCGTTTGGGGATGCTCTCTGGATCCCCAACTCAATTAGTGAAAGGAGATTTGGGATCATATTCTCAATTTTCCCAAGATCATACAACAATGAATTTGATAAAACGGGAATTACACCTTGGACCGCTACATCATTTTCTGGGTATTACTGTTACTCGATCATCTTCAGGGTTATATTTGTCTCAGTCTTTATATGCTCAAGACATCATTTCTCGTGCCTCCATGACACAATGTAATCCAGTGGCTACTCCGGTCGACACCAACTCCAAGCTCAGTGCTACTTCAGGTCCTGCAATTAAGGATCCTACTCTATACGAAGCCTCATTTGAGCTTTAACATTCACCGAGGCCATGACATCTCCTACGCAGTTCAACAGTATGCTTATTCATGCATGACCCTCGAGAGCCCCACGTTCGGAGACTCAATTAATTAAACTAGTCAACTAAATTATCATCGAATCCAAGAGGGACATATTCTCAATTTTCCCAAGATCATACAACAATGAATTACACAAACTGAGACTCAATTAATTAAACTAGTCAACTAGATATACAAGCTAAAGAAATTATTTTAAAAAAAATCAAAACATAACAGTTAGATATACAGATTTGAAAACATAAATCATTTGCTAAATCATATTGATGCAAACTAATCAAAATAAGTGCTCTCTAGTTTAGATAAAAATACAGATTTGAAAATATAGGACATATCTAAAAATCATTTGCCCTAAATTAAAAGAAAATTGGTTAAAAAGATTGATGCAAACTTTCTTAAACACCTTCAAATTAGTAATTGGTCCCTTCTAAAACCCTAAGTTTATGCTCTAAAATCCTAGTTTATAAATTCCACTCTCTCTTGGAGATGCTCTTATACTTCTCAAGTCGTGAATTAATAAGAGCTCGGCTCTTCATTTTGGGCTGAAAAAAAGTTATTTAATGTAAGCCCATTTATAACAAAACCTAAATATGAAAGTGAAAACCTTTTTTCTCCACAAAAAGATTTCCCGCCCTATGCCGGAGCACACCTTGTCCCCCTTCAGAACCGGGCCTGGTTTTGATCAATTAAATATGGCAACAGGCTTGATATAGCAACACTTGTAAGTTCGACCGAGCAATGCTCTAACATCTTTGTATTCTACTTGTATTATATGATCCTGGGACTTTATATTCTCTTAATTTGTTTTAAACTCACTATAACATCGAATTATCATTAATGAAAAAGTTTCTTGATTCTCGGAAGAAAAAAAAGGAACTCCATCGAGAATTCTAACGATAGTCGAGTTGATTCAGAACATCGTCACAACTCTCTCAAATGTGGGATTCATTTACATTCAGTATGGGGTTAAATAATATGGCTCATAATCTCACAATTCGACATGATGTTCTGGATTGGCGGACAGCTTTACAAATTTCATCTTCTCCGAATGTCCTTCCGGCCTTTATGGTTTTTTAGTTTTGTGTTTTCCTCGATTGTTGTTTTATTTCTTTTTCCAATTATCGAAAAAAAAAATAACAGATTGGTGAGACCTTTTATCTAATAAAGTACCTAGCATTTTTAGGGGCGACCCCAAAAGAATTAGGGGCGACACTAAAAGACAAAAAAAAGTCACCCAAACGTAAATCTAAGCTATCCCTTATCTTCCATTTTTTTTAATGGCCAAACTACCCTTTATAATCGGTAGATAACTTTACAATCGGGAAGTTAATCCACAATCGGGAGTCAATTTAGTTCATCTAACTTCCGATTATAAAGCATCCCCGAAATAAAATCCTCTATCTTTTGAATTTTGATTATCCTATAATCGGTAGCAAAAAAGTTATCTTGACTCCCGATTAAAATAGACCTTTGGCTAAAATGCTACCATAATCGGTAGTGAAGTTAGGTTATTTTACTACCGAATATAGAGTAGCCCCAAAATGAGATTTTGCAAAAATTCTCAATTTTTTGAATTTTGGTTGAGCCTATAATCGGTAGTAAATGAAGTTATCCTGACTTGCGAGTATACAGTGACTCTCTTTGCAAATATTCTACCATAATCGGTAGTCATATAACTACCGAATATAGAGTAACCCCAAAATGAGATTTTGCAAAAATTCTCATTTTTTTTAATTTTGGTTGAGCCTATAATCGGTAGTAAATAAAGTTATCTTGACTTCCGATTATACAGTGGCCTATTTGCAAATATCCTACCATAATCGGTAGTCATATAACTATTGAATATAGAGTAGCCCCAAAATGAGATTTTGCAGAAATTCTCAATTTTTTAATTTTGTTGAGCCTATAATCGGTAGTAAATAAAGTTATCCTGACTTCCGATTATACAGTGGCCTCTTTGCAAATATCCTACCATAATCGGTAGTCAAGATAGTTCATATAACTACCGAATATAGAGTAGCCCCAAAATGAGATTTTGAAAAAATTCTCAATTTTTTGAATTTTGGTCGAGCCTATAATCGGTAGTAAATAAAGTTATCATGACTTCCGATTATATGGTGGCTCTTTTTGCAAATATCTTACCATAATCGGTAGTCAAGATAAATCATATAACTACCGAATATGGAGTTTCCCCAAAATGAGATTTTGCCAAAATCATCTATTTTTTAAATTTTGGTTGAGCCTATAATCGGTTGTAAATGAGGTAAAATCCTGATTTTCGATTATACAGTGGCTCTCTTTGCAAATATCCTACAATAATCGGTTTCAAGATAGTTCATATAACTACCGAATACAGAGTTGCCCCAAAATGAGATTTTGAAAAAATTCTCAATTTTTTGAATTTTGGTTGAGCCTATAATCGGTAGTAAATGAATATATCATTAACTTCCGATTAATAGTAGCCCCAAATACGTATTTAGCACAAGTTTCATATCAATCGGTAGTATCTTTCCGTTACTTAACTCCCGATTTAGTATTAACAATCGGACACAAAATGGCTTCCGATTATGTAGGGGCATTAACGTATTCTCCCCATTTTTGGACATCCCTTAACGTTATATATGGGTTGGGAATAAAAAAATCGCCCCTAATTCTTTTGGGGTCGCTCCTAAAAATGCTAGGATAAAGTACTTCCTCTGTATTTAAGAAAGAAATACCACTCCCTCCCTTTGTTGAAAAGAGTCACCGCCACTTTTCATTTTAGCCTAAAAATATGTCAAAATAAAAAAGTAATAGTAATTCTTTTGCAGAAAAGAATGCATTATTATTTTTTTAATTCTACATGATAATTTTTCTTTTCTAAAAACGTAGGTAGCATATTTAATGAGATCCTTTTACTAATATAAATATAAATAAACTACCTCCGTTTTTGAAAAAATGTTACTTTCACTTTCTCAATTTGGGCCTAAATTGAGAAAGTGAAAGTAACATTTTTCCAGAAACGGAGAGAGTAGTATTTAAAACCAAAATGGTATATAGCTCAGCTGGTCATCCCTGTTCCCCAAAGTTTAATGCGCTCCAGGAGGTCCCAGGTTCGAGTCCCCAATGGCGTAATATTGCAGGAATTAACATGGAAGGTAGTGTTAGTTTACCCCCTTGTGACACAATCTCAGCCCCCTCCCGCTGTTTTCGGCTCCCTTGGCTAAGGCTATCCATGAGGCTCATTTGGTAGGTTAACACAAAGAACCTGTTCAATTAATGTTGTAGTATGTCATTGGAGCTTAGCTTGTTAGGCTTCCAACTAGTTTCATGTAATAATAATATTTGAAAAAATAAGTACTTAAAAATAAATCTAAACTAGTAGAAGAAGAAGAAGAAGAAGAAGAAGAAAAAGAAAAAAAAAAGTGGGAGAGTAGTTAGCCGCAAAGAGTTCACCTCGGCATGCTGTCTTCCGAGTGGCAGACTCATTCCCGCGATTTACTATCTCGCAAATTTGCTGGTTTGCAAAATAATTTTGCCAATCTGGCAAGGGGCGTAGTGACTCAAAAATTAAGGGGCCATATGAGTTTGCCCCTTAAGTTTTTGTGATAACAGCTAATCATGAACTGATGATCATCATCATGAGTAAAGCTTTGAAACCCACCACATTCCTTCGCTCTGTAATCTCAAACCCTTCAACCTTACCTTCAGATAAAAAATGGGTTTCAATAATATCAAGAAAGGGACTTACAGAGATTCCAAATTGGCCACAAGAACGTATCTCATTATTCACTAATGACTCCCAGGCTCGAAATAAACCAAGTTACGAATTCGCTTTAGTTTCAGCTCTTAAGTTCTGTTCATCCCATTTTTCGATTTCTCAAGGAGAACAAATTCATTCTTTAGTTTTGAAATCTGGCTTGGTTTCAAATATCTATATTCAGAATAGTCTGATTAATCTTTATGTAAAGTGTGGTAGAATTGGTGATGCAATGTGTTTATTTGGTTCATGTTCAGTTTTGGATACTGCTTCTTGGAATATATTGATATCTGGGTATGTAAAGCTTTGTAGATTAGATAATGCTTGTAGACTGTTTGAAGAAATGCCGAAGAAGGATTGTGTATCGTTTACCACAATGGTCATGGGTTTAGCTCAAAATGATAGATTTTATGATGCTTTAGAGGTTTTTAAGGAAATGAGATTTGTGGGAGTGAAGCCAAATGAAGTTACGTTGGCTAGTGTAATCTCGAGTTATTCGCGTCTAGATGGGATTTGGTATGGAAGTATGGTTCATGCGTTAGCCCTTAGAGCTGGGCTTGAAGGTTTTCTCCTTGTCTCCACCAACTTGATTCATATTTATTCAGTTGTTTCTAGATTAGGTGATGCAGAAAGGATCTTTAGTGAGATGCCGGAACGGAATCTTGTGACTTGGAACGTAATGTTGAATGGATTTTCAAAAGCTGGGTATGTTGATGCTGCAAGAAATCTTTTTGAGAAATTTCCTGGAAAAGATTTGGTTTCTTGGAGCACGATGATTAGTGCATTTGTGAGAAAAGACAGGTTAGATGATGCTTTGGTAACATTTCGAGAGATGGTGTTTTATGGTTTCCGACCCAACGAGGTCCTGACTGTGGATTTGGTTTCTGCATGTGGACGGTTGATGAATATTACCGGAGGTCAGCAGTTGCATTGTGTTAGCATAAAGATTGGCTTGGATTGCTATGTGTTCATGCAAGCAACAATAATCCATTTCTATGCAGCTTGTAGAAAGATGGAACTAGCTCATTTGCAGTTTGAGTTAGGGTGTAAAGAAAATATATCGTCATGGAATGCTCTTATTGCTGGTTTTCTTACAAATGACATGGTTAATTTAGCAAGTGAAGCATTCAATTCAATGCCAAAGAGAGATGTCTTTTCGTGGAGCACTATGATTTCAGGTTATGCTCAAAATGAGCAGTCTGAATTAGCATTTGAACTCTTTCAAGAAATGCTAACTAGTGGAGTTCAACCTAACGAAATCACAATGGTGAGCATTCTCTCCGCCATTGCTAACTTGGGTTCATTGAAACATGGAAAATGGGTCCATGATTACATACTTGATAAGTCCATTCCTATGAACGATAATTTAACCACGGGACTAATTGATATGTATGCTAAGTGTGGGAGCATTAAGAAAGCTCTGGAGCTGTTCAATCAAGAACGTAACAGGGCAAAGTCTGTTTCGCCATGGAATGCAATTATCTTTGGGGCCGCTGTGCATGGTCACCCCGAAATGTCGCTTAGCATATTCTCGGATCTGGAAAATACCCACTTAAAACCTAATTCAGTCACATTTCTAGGGGTCCTGACTGCATGTTGCCATGCCGGATTGGTTGAGCAAGGGGAGAGCTATTTTAAGCATATGAAGAAAATTTATAACATTGATCCAAATATTAAGCATTATGGGTGTTTCCTCGATCTTTTGGGCAGAGCCGGGCGGCTAAAAGAGGCCGAGAGAACAATAGCAAGCATGCCAATGAAAGCTGATGTCGTGATATGGGGCACACTCTTAGCTGCGTGTAAGACTCATGGAAATGTAGAAATAGCAGAGAAGGCTGCAGTGAGTCTTGAAATGTTGGAGCCAACTCATGGTGGTGGTAGAGTTCTGCTATCGAATACATATGCAGATGCAGGGAGGTGGGACGAAGTTTTCTTACTTAGAAATGCAATGCTGCGCCAGGGAGTGCAGAAGGTGCCTGGTTGCAGTGGTGTTTCTTGATGCGCTCGTGCTGTTTTTGCCCGAGAGTGCTATATACATCTTCTGAATCACTTGATTCAGCCTGCAGGAATTTCTTTCTTGCCAGTGATTTAGAATCTGCACTTATAAAGGTGGGCGACAAATTGGGTTATCCGTCTATGACGATGTAGTCTGCTGAACATACTGCAGTGCCTGCAGGAATTCTTTCATGCCAGTGATTTAGAATCTGGACTTTTAAAGATGGTCACAAATAGTGTTTTCGGTTTCTGAAGGTGGAGTCTGCCAAAAATACTGCATCAATTGGGAAAACCTGTTGTATTATACAGATAATTTTCTTGATATTATCTGTATAATAGCAACATTCTTTCCATATTTGTACAGATAATTTTCTTGATATGTTAATATAGCAAGAATAAACAGATTTTGTCCAAGAGATGAAAGAAATACTTGAGTTGCTAGTTCTTGTTTAAAAGGAAGGTTCAGCTTTTGTTCAAACATAATGAGAAATCTGTTTTTATATGTAGAATGTAAAGTGAAGAGACAACAATCTCAACTTTCATATTACTTTTGCAAAACCTTCCATCAATATCTATCTAATGTAAATAAAATTAACTGTACATGGCGATTCTACAAAGACCACTGGTCTACTAGTATGAGAAGTCGGATTTCTACGGTACAAAAATAGGAACACATAACCTCTAAACATACTGTACAACATTCATTCACTAGTACTTAGAACAATCAGTTCAGCAGCTGCACCCATTGTCCCCTTTCCGCCTCTTCCCAACAGAGCCACAGCAAGCTCTTCCTCATTCCAATTCCTCAATCCTTTACATAATCTCTTCAAGATGTCTACATCCACTTCCAACAGCCACTCCGGTGTACAAGCTACCATCAAAGTCAGAAACCCCGACATATATGCACGCCATGTAGCACAATCACAACCAAGTGAGATCTTCCCATCAAGCACACTTGCTAGGAATTGAAAGTGGGTTCGGATTACTTTAGGCCGTCTCTTTGAAGCTGTTGACACAGACTCTACACCCCAGGCAAATGTTCCACACATAACGGCAAGATATGCTAGTGCGTAACCACCCAACATTGCACCCATCCCTCCACAACTTCCTTCCTGTTCTGATCCATGAACAGATAGAAACCATGATGGTAATGTCTCTTGAATCAAGCGCTGAGCAAGAGGTGCCCCACCAGATAACCAAACCAATGAAGCTCCTAAGGATGCTGCGAGCTTCACCTGTTTCATTGCTGCAGCAAGAGAAATTTGCCCATATCTCGTCCCGTATTTGGTCTTTTTCAGTTTTTCCATTCTTTCTCTTTGCAGTTCGCTAGCTGCGATTTCCTTCACCGAGTCCATCAAGAGAGAGAGTATCACCTCCGTCATGAACATAATATTTCTAATACACCTATATACTCGCAAGTACAGAATTCCAGGGGCAACAGGGGAAAATCCGCCAGAAAAATGAGAACCAAATCCATGGCCAAGAAGCGCTCCAACACCACCATTACTCGTTATAGGTGAACCACTAAGGCCTAGTGTAGCTGTAAAGCAGCTCTTGAGGAGCTGAACTACAGCATCCTTATTATGGTGGAAAACTGTGCGAGATGCGGAAAAGATGAGGAAATCGCTCCAGCGCTTCACTTTCTGGACCCAAAGGGAAGACACAATCGGCATGCATGGCCATGGGCAACCCGCTGCAAGGTTTTCCAATGCAGGACCAGCAAGGTTGAGGAATCTTTCTGAGTCTTTATCGAGTTTGTAGGTTATTGTAAGGCTCACAAAGGCAGCCAAAGGTAGTGGAAGTGTTGCTGGAGAGCTTCCTCCTGGCAGCAACAAAGTTTAGAGTGTTGATGTCATAAAATGAGAAATTACTGAACTGTTTATGTGGATCATTAGGAACATTTAATTATATTATTATTATTTTCGGTAAATACATAGCTTAAGGGTGTTTGATGATCACAAGGAAATACCTGCAACAAGGCTCGGAACATCAACGCCAGTAGCAGCTACAATTCTTTTGATCTGTTCTTCAGTAGACGAGAGATTTGCTGCAGGGCTTGGCCAATCAGTTCCATTCATAAAAGCTGGCTTCCAAATTCCACGAGTTACTTCAGCAGAAAAGTAACTGATAATGGTTCCCAATGATGCAGGAAGAAAATCAGCTAGATCTTTGAGGCCTGAAACCCCAGTAATGAATGTTTAGCTAGTGCCCATAAATAATGTTAATAATTTCAACAATGAACTAAGGAACATATAAGAAGAAGTTATCTAGAATAATGACCAAGTTTTTGCTCAAAAAAAAAAAAAAGATAAAAAAAATTCTGACTAGATTTCAGCTTTTTAAATGATGACTGAGTTTCGTAAAACAAACAATATCTTCGTCGACGTATTCCTCTAATTATATATTGAAGTTGGTTATCATTTGACGGTACCATTCAACAAGAGTAATATTGCTTGGGAGTAACAAGTAATTGTTTAGATCTTGAGTCAATCAAAACTAACCTGTAGCCAGTTCACGAGGCGAAAATCTTCCATGAGAGCAAGCTGTAAGAGCCGCATCGACCACAAAAGGAACAGCTTCCATGATTTCCCAAGCAGGTATTTTCGGTCTTAGAGAGGCGTCTTCACTTCCAGGACCAGATGAACTACTACTTCCAGAAGTTAGAGGTTGGTTTCCACTTTTATTCATTGTCTTCCTGAACATCATGCTTAACAGGTTATCAACAATCTGATGCACTGGGGTTCCGTGCACAAGACCAGAAAGGGTTGATGCCAAACATGCTTGATGCTGCCGGTACCAGATTTTCAATTTTGGAAATGAGTCCACAAAGACGGGTTCCACAAATGATGAACTTCTGACTATTGATTTTCTTCGGCTTCTACTTTGAACTGTTGGTGTGTCGCCAGAAACTACTAATTGAGAATTCCGCACCAACAAAAGATATTCAAGAGTTAAGTGGGACCAGACTGGGGGAACATCTCCAATGACATGTTCAAGAGGCGGATAATTAAATTTCCACAGCCTCAACAGAAGAGTAAACGCATTCGAAAAAACTGAATGTGCATTGATTTCTTCTCCTGTTGGGAGACTCCATGAGACACTCGGCACACATGAACCAAAAATCTCGCAGATGGCGATCAACCCACCCGCAAGTTGTGGAACCTAGATTGTGAAAAGAATCATGAGAATACAAAGATAATATCCTTCCTGCATTGATATAAACTTAATAATAGCAAACAAGGTAAATAGGTTACTTAACATTATGAGATGTACAAGTAAAAGCCTACCAAGCCATGCAGCGATAAAATTTGGACCAAGTCAACGGCTGCCATGCCAACAAGAAGGGTGTTCAGCAAAGGGGCATAAGCTATCAAATGACTTTCGCTTCTGGAATAATCTGCAGGAACTGGAGGAGACAGCAGCTCTGTAACAAAATGGACAGTGTGCTCCTACATGAAGTATGAAAAGGATCAGAGTGGATTAGAATTAAACAAAACAAATTATAGAAAACATCAGTAGAAGGATAAGTTTTCTTCACCTAGAATTAAAGGATAAGTTTTCTTCACCTAGTGGATAGGAAGGAGGTTCTTCTTAATGTTTGGCAACAGAGAATTGACTATTATTTTGTTATTTTACCCATCATGAACATATACGTAAACAAGAGTAAATCACTGAAGAGTCTAGAGAATACTATATAACATTCATGCTATCAATTTGTGAATGCAATCCCTCTTAAAAAGAAAATCTTTGGTTAATGCCATACAATATCAAAAAAATAAAAATAAAAATAAAATGAAAACCTCATTACCTGTATGTTCCAACCCCGAACTAGAGATGCTCCACAGAGAATTGTGGCAGCGGATACCTTCTCATCGTCTGATCCATTAATTGCAATCTCAAATATTTTTTCGAGCTCCGCTAAGCTTCCACCATTACCATTAGCATAATCAGTCACTTGCTACAGTAAATTAAGTGAACGACATGAAAAGAAGAGGAAGGTACTCATTTACTTCTATATGGGGGAATGTAGGAAATTGGACAGTTTTGACATTGATGAACTAAACCATCAAAAGTAATCAAAATTCTGATGGAAATGTATTTAGTATTAGTAGTATAGTATTACTAGTTTGACAACAAAAGATGGATATTTGGAGCACACCTTGAAGCCGGTACTGAAACCAAAACATTTACCATTGCTGGAGTTAATGGGGCCCCTTTCATTAATGATGACCAACCAAGCACTTGGCCAGGTGCAATATGAGGCAATTGGCTGATTCGCCCATTCACGTAACTCGGCCATAAATATGCTGACGTATCCAGCAGATTTCTAGCAATACAAGACTCAACTATCAAATGCCGCATGTTTCCAGCTGCAAGCAAACATAAATGAATGAGTAAAATTAACATAATTTACAGGAACCCCAGAATATACCAAACAACTCAAAAAAAAAAAACGTCTCAGAAAATGACACTTGAGAAAAAGGGATAGCCAAACAGGTATAATAAATATGAAGGAAAAAAAAATCTATCTTACACAAAAAAGAACCAACCAATAAAAGGAATCATTTGTTCAAATTAAAAATTAAAGTATAAGTGATTCTTACAGCAGTTCATTGGCATGTCACTCATGCTAATGCAATCAAAGTAGCCACTTTCTACTGAGAGGCCTGAGACAAACATCATTGCTTTTGCCGCAGCCTGATTGGCTGCAGAAATAATAGATTGAGGTGGGGCCAGCAAAGCCTCATAATCCCCCAGGGATTTTAAGCTGGAAACCAAATCCAACCGACGATTCCCCACAACCTGTCTGTCAGTCCACTGGTTATTCATGTTATTTTGTTCCTTTTCAGCGGCTATGGCATCCTCCTCCTCCTCAATAATATTGGCAATTGCAAGTGTGGTAATAGAGAGTAACAAGCATAAGCGAGTATCAAGGCGAGGTACAGGACCTTCAATGGGATCCCTTTCCTGGCAAATTACAAAAATCTTGTTAAAGAAGGAAATGGGCTTTTAAAAGAAGCAATATTTCCTTTTGATGGACTAGTTCTCTTTCTCCTTTTTCTTTTCCTTTAATTTTTTTTTTTTTTTTTGGTCTTATTGAAAAAAATATATTACCCTTTGAACATGCCGAATTGCAGTAAACCAAAGACCTAAGAAGGTGTCGTGCCAGGTAGTACCATTAACTGCTTGAAGAGATTTAATGAAACCTGTGCAATTTAATAGCCATTAAATTATATCAATATACATGCAATTGAAACCTAATAATAAAAGAGAGCACGAAATGTCAAACAGCATACAACTTATGATCCGCCATACCAGTAAGAATTTCACTGGCACTAGTTGCTAAAACAAGTGATCCATCATTGGTATCTTCCAAAAACAGGTCAAGTGGAAGCCAAATTGAAGAACAACTATGAGCAGATGAACTCAGGGACCCAGAAGCCAAAACCGCATGGAATTCTTGCTGTAGACTGCTTTTACTTTCCCGAGAGAAAATCTTACGTGTATCTGATGACAACTGCAGCAGAGTTTCTGGTGTTATTGTGTTTGAACTCCTTAATGCAGAAGACTGTGCTCCAAGCAGTCGTAAACGTTGAATGAAACTTCCCCAGTGTGACTGCCTAAGAAGAAGTCAGAGGGTATGATCAATCGAATTTTTTATACTATCCAACATCTTATCAAATACAACTGAATTAACTAACTACATAACTAAACAGATTACACCATAAAAAGAAGAAGTTGAAAGGTTCACATATCTCACATGTTTTCACGCGCCAAGAAAAGAAGCCTGGAAGTCAATTTATTATGCAGGAACTGACCAACCAAATCAACTGCAAACACTGTATTTGCTTTCTGTAATCTCTCATGATGTTCAGTTATCCTCTCATTGAAGCTAACATCACCATCTATTTCCATATCTTGCGGCTTTGTCGCCCATCTAGACTTCTTTTCCGAGGTCAGTTCCAACAACCCTTCGTCATCTAAAGTTGCATCAACTAACTTCCATACAATCGAAAACACAAATTCAACGACAAGAACGCCTGCTTCAGATGCTTGAAGACCAAATATCTCTGAGAGATGAAGAGCATCATCTATGGCTTTCATGCACCTGGGTAACCAGATACGTCAGTATCACAGCATTACACTCTCGCAGAACTGAATGCATGCAAAATTATAACATCTAACATTTTCCAAAACTAGGGAGTTTTTTATTCCAATTCGAACATTTCCAACACTATATCATCGAAAACAAAACCATCAAGTGAATTTTCCTGATATGGGATGAGATAAACCCGAAAAAAACTTACTTCTGATCATTTGAACCAGTGAATTGAGATGCAAATGAAAAGGCATGCCTCTTGGTGAGCTCCATAAACAGCCTATACGCAGCTGGTTGAGACCTTCGCCTCGGAATCACCCTGTAAGAAATTTTTTTAAAATGATTCCACACCAGCCCAAAATTCATAAAGCCCCACTTAACCAAAACATCCAATTTCCCATCACACTATTTCAATTTGAAATCAAAATCACCAAAACCTAAAAAAAACTATAAAAAAAAAAAGACAAAAAGGGTTTGCACCTGGAAGAAAGTAGAGCAAGAACCAGCATAGGGTTCACCATTTTAGCAGCCAACGCCTTCTCCAGGAACTTCCATGAGATTGGAACATTATTATCCCAACAAATGTAAGAAACCAGTAGATTTGCAAGTTCAGTTGAAGGCAATGAAACGCCCCCAAAACCCAAAACTGTAGAGATTTGAGTAACCCATGTTACTGGATCGACACCTTTACTGCGACCAATTTTGGTCACTTCTAAAACACGATCCCAGACATTAGTTGCTGTTTGTCCAATTACAGCCATTTTTAAGAAACTACTGGACTTACTAATTAGATCATAAATAGAGTCAAGAAACAACAAAATTAGAAACCCAGATCACGAAATTGAAAATCTGTAAATCAAAGTTAGTATGATGAGAGTGTGGATGAGATCATGGGATGATGATGATGCAGACATTGAAGAGGTTTTTTCTTCTCTGTTTTTAAGAAGCAGAGAATATTTATTTATTTTTGTCCAAGGGAGTGGTAATTGTTTGCGGGTCCCCTTGTGTTTAAGGACTTTTATGTCCAAATTTGAGGGTTTGATAAAAGAAAGTACAAAATAGTATTCAATTAGAAGAGAAGGTGAGTCAGGTGAGTCAGTGTGTGGGGTGGGGTTTTAAGAGATTTTTATCTTGATTTATAGGGTTCAGAGTTCGGCTTGGAGTTGGAGCGAGCTAGGGTCCCAAGTACTCGAGAGATGATAGAAAAAACGCAATGGTCATGCGGAAATATCTAGTTTATCCATTGGAGACGGGACAGGAGAACATCTAATAAATCATTAATTTTCAACGACAATTTGTTAAACTCAACACAGACAAGCAAACCCTAAAAACTGTGTCGACAACATCTAATCTCTTAGGCCGGTTCCTATGGGAGCTAGTATAAAAGTTGTTTTGCCATGTACTAGTTTCCCCATTATTGTAAAACTAGCAAATTTTATTAAAATAATATATTATATTGTATTTTGTGGACCCTTATCAATAAAAAAATTAGTTATTTGTATTTGGTGGGGTATTTATTAAATTTTAGGGATTATATAATATTTTGTGGGGTCCTCTTGTAATAAAATTGTTATAATAACTAAAAAGTAGAAGAAAAGAAAAAAAAAACGACTAAACAATTAATAAGCGGTGTAAACTACACCGTTCAGTGTAGTGTTGAGACTCGTGCCTCGGTGGAAATACTTGACCGCTCGGTGGTTTTGCCACTGCTTGAGCCAGTTGCCGGTTAGCTTGACTCCATAGTGGGTGCTTGAATGGCAAACATGAATGTTTGCCACACCCATAGGAAGGGGCCTTATCAAGGTTTGGAAAATTGCCGTGTTTCCGAAAAAAGCGACCGTTAAAACGGTCACGCCTATATAGCGAGCCCATGATGGTCACTGATATGCGTGTCTAAATAACACCGATAAATAGTAAAAAACAACGTTATTTAGACCCATTATATCCGTTTTCACGCATGTGATAACCGTTTTTCTAAAATTGATTTTTACGTTTTTTTTCGTCTAAATAACATTTTAACATAAGTTTTTTAGACAGTTTTTTCGTTTTGAAACCCGTTATACCCGTTTTTTAGAAAAAAAGAATATAAAAGTATTATTTTAACGAATTTTTATTTCTAAAATAAAACATTAAGAATTACAATTAAAAAATTTAAAATAACTCAAGGGGTTCAAGGGGAGATCCATTGGGGCCTCTTTTATTTGCGCTCACTTTACATCCCATGGTTAAGAAAATAGCTTTGGTCTGTTCTTTAGAGCTACGAGGCATGGTACTTGGATGATGGAACCATCATTGGTGACACATTGCGGGTGGCTAAAGCTTTTAAGATCATTCGGGAAGACGGTGTGGGGTTAGGGCTGTACATGAACGTCAACAAAACTGAGCTATATTGGCCTTCTCCTGACAGTGGAAGCTTTGAGTTGTTTCCTTCTCACATTAGCAGACCACCAAATGGTGTTAAACTATTGGGAGGTCCAGTGAGTAATAACCCCTTTGGTTATTGTATGGATATGGTTCACAAAGGGTTCGAAAACGCCGGCTTGATGGAGGCAGTAAGCAAATTAGAGGATCCTCAATGCGAATTGTTGTTACTTAGGAACTGCACAGGAGTCTCGAGATTGTACTTCACCTCGAGAACCACTATGCCCGGTTTTATGGACTTGGACGCAGATACCTTTGACACTCATCTTTTTCAGTTTTTGCGGCGTTTAATCACGAGGTGATGGTCGGGTTATGGGCTGTTGCAACATAGGCTTGTTACTCTTCCTCTCAAGCATGGTGGATTTGGTACATATTCTATGTCGACACACGCACCTACTCAGCTACCTTGCTTCACGCCTCCAGGACTTTTGCCTTGCGAGATCCATTTTGAGACATTCGGTATCGACCACTGTTGGTTCTTGCTTCACCAATGCCTTACATGACTTTAACACAGCTTGTAGTGCTTCCATTCCTATTCCCGGTTTAGAAGATGTTGCACCCGTCCACTCCATGAGTTCCCTCGCAACTATTTACTTTGATACCGTGGTTAGTTCGATGCCTACCAGCTTCCAGATGACAGACCGTGATAAGGCCTTGTGACAATGTAATCGAGACCAGCATGCTCAAGATTTCCTGTTGGCAATACCCATTGAAGGCTTAGGATGAAAAATTGGTCCGAGACACTTGATGCAATCCTCAAGTATAGGCTTGGAATTCCTTTCTTTGAAGAGGATGGGATTTGTCCTAGTTGCTCGTCTGCGATGGATAAATTTGGTGATCATGCCGTGCATTACAAAAATGATCTGGGCTTGAAGTTCAGACATGACCTCCTCCGTGATACTTTTGCGGATATATGCTATCGGTTGGGTGTTCCGGCACGGAAAGAGGTTGATCTTGGACTTATCTCTGACAATGGCTCTGGTCTTATTCCGGCGGACATAATGGTTTATAATTGGGACAACGGTCGTGACGTTTGCCTTGATGTTACTGTCGTTTCCCCCTTCACAGGGAATGGTGTTCGTTCCTTTGTGCCCGGTCAAGCCATTGACAAAGCTGTCGCCCTCAAGCGAAAAAAGTATCTGGATAAGTGTACTGCTCAAGGTTTCGGTTTTGGCACCTTAGCTTTCACCACTTTGGGTGGACTGGGTGGTGAGACTATCGACTTTCTTAAGAGATTGTGTAATTTCTCGGCTAGCCATGATGCTAATGTTAGAGTTGGAAATTTTCTTTTCCATAGAATAGGGGTAGCTCTTCAGAGAGGGGTTGGCACACAACTTGTGTCTCGTGTGCCAACTAACTTCTTGAAAGAACCTATCATGGAGTGATGTATAATTATATTTAACAAAAAATAAATAAATCAAGAGTAACTAAATATTACTTATTTAATAAAATATAAGTAATAAAAATAAATGAATAAACAAATAAAATAAAAATACGCGATATACAGCGTTATTTAGACCCGATATAACCGTTTTCACGCATATTAAAAACCGTTAGATAGGAAACCCATATTATAATTTATTTATTTTTTTCTATTTAACCGTTATTACGCCCGTTATTTCAGAAAAACGTCAAATAAACGCGTTTTTCCCCTAAACAACGCGTTTTTTGCCCGAAACGTGCTCACATCCATCAAAACATGTTATAACGGTCAAGCCCTATGTCCGTGACCCCACCTGTGACCCGTTTTTCAAACCTTGCCTCTTATATAAAAATAAAAAACTATAGCACCATCACAACGAAAATCACATCTCATATCCAACGATCACTATTCTGCAACTTTAATTATAGTATACATCTTCAAATACTCGTAATAAATCAAATTTTTCACAATTAGAACGTATCAAACCTTTGTCGATGGTCGACATTTCCAAAACTAAACCTACTACAAAAATTTCACTAAATCCTTATTACGACGAACGACTAAAAAACAACGACAATGTTCACATTCTTCAACTTCGAGTTAAAAATAAAAGTTAGCAACATGAACCAAATGATGATGATTGATGATCGAAATTATTTTTTCTTGATTTGGAAAAATATTAAGACTTTGACATGCTAATATTTGCATCTTTACTTCCACCAATATACAGACTAGATTGTATCCAGACTACGATACTCTTGCCTTACAGTATCTTGCCACGCAAACACTATCATTTAAAAAATCGATATACGTAATTCCTAACAAATCACAAGAATCTCATATGATACGGAGTATAGAGCACAATCACGTAATATTTTTAACTTTTAATATGGGTAAAGAAAACTTAATTGAAGCCATGCGTATGGTTTACGCTTCAATAAATGTCAATGTCAAATCTTCAATGTAGATTAATACGTACATCAAAACCTTCCATGTTGGACATATTGAATGCATATCATTGTATACAATCTGATTACTTTAAAGCACACTTTTATGTTGCTTTGTACCCAAAAATGATGAAATCAAATCTACACATACTTGATAACATCAATCATTACATCTTCTTATTCGTAAAATCAAATATTCACATACTTGATGAAACCAACCCTTCGTCTTCAAAATTTTCATGTCAACCAGAAAATCCAAAACTTCTCTCTTCGGATTTCTCTATCCAACCAAATACGCAATTGGAAAGGTTGTAATGGGTATATGCTAGTGTTAGCTTAGTTTTGTTTGTGTTTACTCACTGCTTTAGTTAGTATCACTTTTTTTTATGCGAAGTGAGTATGACTTCTTAATTTGAATTTTCCTTTTCTTCTAAACAAAAAAAAATAATAATAAAATATTCAACCAAAAGCTCTGGTACCAATTGTTGGGCCAATTGGCTTTACTAAATGAATGGTCGAGGTTCAGGGATATATGCGTGCTAACTTGCGGAAATAAAATAGCCAATAAGAAGTGATATATTTGTCGGATTGCTCCATGAACCTCTTTACTACGATATATGATAGGAAAAATAGAAAGAGAACTAAACATATGCAAGTCATACACAAAAGCCACAAGTAAAGTACTCTTTTAATGTGGTTCAACAATATACACAATGTGTGTATATTGTCTACATCCACCAAACGTATATAACCTCTTTTTTTATTATAGATTCTTCAAATGAGAATTACACATATGATGACTAATCAATTCATTAGCTCACCATAGTGAGATCGAATATAAGAAACTCTCGTAAACGCTCTATAATTCTATAGTAGTGTCTTCAACGTAACAAGATAATGTTTACCACATTCTCTCTCACAACAAGAAGATCTTTCTTGCATGTACATCCTGACATAAATTATCATGGACACCTTCTGCTCAACACTAATAATTTACTCAAGGACCACCAAGATGGTCTTCTCCTCAAACACGATATCTTATCAACATCTCCATACGAATACTCCATAAAAACATATATTTAACATCGATAAGTATTCCGTAAGTACCATAATGATGTGCTCCTTCCACCATAAAAGTATCTCATATACCACCCTAAGAGATTGGATGAATTTCTTACATTGAGAACTTCATAACTAAACATATAGCCTAGACATCCTTATATAAGAGTCACAAAATTGATTCCTAAATATTAGTCTCAATTTGGAATAGGAAATCCATCTCAACTAGGAAACCTTTGTAAATTTAAGAAATTCATTTTATTATGGAAATTGACTCAAACTAGTAAATCCAATATTTCTTAGAAAAATAATAATTAACAAAAATAATTTACGATCAATCAGCAACATTACAAGGATTAACCTCATCAAGAATAGCTAGTTCATATTACTACACAGATACAACAAGAAAAAATAAACCAACTTCAAGAGTAATCCAATCAAAAGATCTATGGTTACAACAGTGAAACACACTTATTAACTCACCCATTTATACCTTTTCTTATGAGTTAATTTCTTATGACCCTAAAAATTACAGGTCTTACTCTCTTGGCCCTAAGGTCGTAAAGTAATTATGCAATGACCCCAAAAAGTCCTAAATGTAGGAAGACCAAAATAACCTTCTGGTTATGGATATTCCCTGCAACAAATTCTAGTTGTGGATATTTTTTGCACATAGGCTAGTTGTGAATATTTCTACACAGCTTCTTATTTTGTTCATCTTTAACAAACGGTTTTCAAAACTCATTTTCTTCATTTGACTGATTGTACATATTTTCTGCACAAATCTACTTGTGTATATATGTTGCAATCAAAAGAGAGTTTAAAGAACCAGCAGAGAGTTTTTAACTCATATAGTGATGTACATACTATACTATCTACGATACATAACATAAAAAAGTTTTTGAGCCTTAGATAGTCGGATAACATTTTGAGAGACAAACGTTGCATCCGACCATCCCGGTCTCATCCCAACCAAAATATCCGACGGATGTAAGATTTGTAATTTCCTTATGCATTGATAATCCTCATAATTAGTTCCTACCAGTTAAAGAAAAATTAGTGTGCGAACAAAAAAATCCTTACCAATTAAATGCTACAACTATAAAACTCATATTATTACACTCATATTTTATATTCAAATTTTTTTTTTGACTCATATATTTTTAAAATCGAATTAGCCTACCTTCATCAACCTACAAAGAACAAATAACATTAGAACATTTGCGGCTACAACATATAAAACCCTTATTTAAATCTTGATATAAATTAACTATCCTTCATCAACCTTAAAAGAACATTATATTAAAAATACCAAAAATTCATTTTTATTTGTTTCTTCTTTTTTTTCGTTGGAAAAAATAGGAAAATAAAAAGAAATACATACAATTGAGATCTATCTAAATAATGAATCACCAAAACTTTTCACTTCAACCATAGGCCTAATGTTAATTTTAGTGAAAAAAATATATTACTTTAAAGATTATAATTGACCTAGCTAGGACATGAAGACTCTCAAGTTTGCATTCTTTGCAGCACTGCGAATCGGACAATGATTTATCTTGGAATCGCATTCCTTTTCGGAGCTACACTGACACTGAAACCTCAATCTTTTCATAAACCTCCCTAACTTTTGGGGTGGTTTCCTTTTTCATCATCATCTACTAAATCTATTTTTTTATCTTCTTGATCCTCGACGAGATAATATCAATGTTCCTTTGAGGAGGAAATTGAAGGAAAATCCATACTTCATGCATCACATGTACGCGGAACTATTGATGATTCGTGAAGAGAATGAGAGAATGGATTTGAGGCTTTCCCAAAACCATACAATGGAGATGACTTGGGATAATACGGGAATGGGACCGCCAGAGCATATGGATAACAAATACAAGACGATAGTGACAGAGATTGAGGAAATTTTTTTTTTGGAGCATGTAATTACAATTATTGTTCATCGATGTGGATTCAAAGATAATAGTCAGAATACAACACAAATCGGTATCAAAGACCACCAATCTTTGGGGATCTACTAAAAAAATATTATTTTAGGGCAAAAGTAAATAATTTACCTAGCATTTTTATCAGAAATTATTATCTTAATCAATTACAAGTGTAACCTAATTTTTAATTATTTGGATGAAAAATATCTAAGATTTTCATAGCTGCAAGTTCTCATGGGTCAAAACTCATGTCGTGCCGCTACAACATGGGTTATTTCTAGTAATATAAACAATTATTTCTTGCCAATTGGTGCTGGTACAAGAATGTGGCTATTTGTGATGTTGTCATTGAGAGAATGAAGAAAAATTGGCACTAATGGAAAAAGAGTTTCTGAATAAAGATGGTAGAGTGACTTTGATCAAGAGCTCTCTGGAAAGTATATATAGCCACATATTTCTTTTCTCTCTACCCGTTTCTGTGGAAAAGAAGCTGAATAGCATTATGAGGAAGTTTTTATGGGGAGAGCATGAGAATAACAATAAGATAAGTTGGGTTTTTTGGAAGAAAGTTTGCAAGCCAAGGAAGAAGGGAAGATTGAGAATCAGGAGCTTAAAATTAGTCAATGGAAGATATTGTAAAGAAAAAACAACATGGTGGGAGGAAAATAGTTTGTGAGAAAACTAAGTCGGATGAGTCTAGTTTGGTACCTATTCAGACTAGCGTAACAAACAATTTTTTTTTTTTTTTTGATTACGTTACCATTCAAATGAAGAATATGAGAAGTACTAGATTTTGGCATGACTAGTGGACTGAGAAAAGATATTTACTAGATGACCGCTTCCACGGTGGGACGGCCGACCGAAAAAATTGACGCAAAACTAAATTTTGTACTCACAATTTAGTTCCGCCATAGTGGCACGACACTGTTGACCATAATTTTCAAGCTTAAGTATCAATTTGTTGTTGGTGATCAATATTTTTGCCATTAATTAACATATAGTGATATTTCATGTTAAAACGGACTTCTAAAAATTATTCTTATACCAATATTTGTCCATCTTTCCAAGTGCAGTAAGAGCCACAACACATGGCTACCAAGTGGTCAAATTTTTCAAAGTTTGAGAAGGGCAGTTTCGTCATCAATTGTTATACCAACCAAACCCTACCCTATGCAACAGATATCCCTTTTTATTTGCTCTTCAACTTCGTCTTCTGCCTCCTTAGTTGCTTCTTCACGTCTGTCTTTCTTTCTTCCTTCCTTTCATCAGTCTAGATGCTCAAAGAAAACTCATACACAACTTTGATGAGTGAATTAGAGCATCTCCAATTGTGTATGGATATTAATCCCATGTGGAGACCTAAAAAAGAGGTATTTAACAACATAGTGTCAAATAATTTTTTTGGTTTTGATAAGCATCTCCAGTGGTAGTTGTATATATACCTATTTTGAAACACTTGTCACTTATTTGTAGAAAGCTAATCCACAAAATCTAACAAAATAAATAAAATAAAAACAAATAGTGATGACGTGGGTATGGATGAGAGTCTCTAAAAACCCATACTCTCTTCCAAACTTAAACTTCCACATCGAGTTAAATTTTTAATATCCAACCACCACTTTGGAGAGGTTTTTTTGTTGAAAGTTTTAAAATCCTAGGTGGCTTCAATATTTTTAGAGAACCATATTCCATTGGAGATGCTCTTATATCATGGTTTCGTCTTATTTGTTTGATAGGTAAGGAAATAAATTGTGGAATAAAAACTAGGAAAATCTCCAAAACAGTCCTACAATTAGGACCCGATTTGCAAAATGGTCATACAGTTACAAACCATTTACAAATCAGTCACACTTCCGTTATTTCTTTGGTTAAGTCAGTAGGTCCCACCGAGTTAGAGTTAAATGACCAGGAACAATTACCAGTCTGTCCTTAACCTAACTACACCAAATCTCTAGCCGCAAATCTTATTACTATTATCTCGATGATATTTTAGACGGTTAGGATGAGCAAGATTAGATAAAATTACATTTCTATCCATTAGATCTATAGCGATAAATCGTTTCAAAGGTACATCTCGATGATATTTTTAACAGACATGATTAGTCAAAACTAGATATAACACATTAGGGTTTTCATTTCCAAATCATTTTTTCTTCGGTCGCTTCTATCTCCATTACCATTACAGAGCTCTGCAAAACTTGAGATTCACTGAAGAAGAAGAGATTTCGAGTGAGAGAAATCGCAAGCAGATCCTTATACGATTGTATAGTTAGTGTGTATGGTTTGTTAATTCTCGTATGGTGATTTTGTAAAGATTTTGAAGCTAAGACTAGCATCTAATTTTTGACTACGGTGGTTTTCTTACAAGAGATTAACAAAATGTTCGCAGACGAGGTTGGTAATCACAATGTCAATTTCATATTATTTTCAGAAACTCTAATTTTACGATTTTGGGGATTTTTTTCATAAACCCTAATTAGAGAAAATTGGGGATGTTCTGTATGGTTGATGCTTGTGTTTTACTAATTCATTATCTAATTATGTTATGAATTACTGGAATTCGATGAATGGGTTAGAAATGAAAGTTAGGATTTTGAAGTTGTATATGGAGAAAGTGCAGAGAAACAATGAGTCTGGTGGTATCTGTGATGGAGATGGAGTTATGCTATACAGTGGTTTATGAATCTGGTGATGGAGTTGCAATACAAGACCTGAAGGTGAAGCGACATAAATGGGTTCTGGATAGGGTTTATGGAATTGATTTATTGTTGTTGTTGGTGATTGCTTTTATGAATGGCTTGAAACATTGGTGATCTGGTGAATGGATATGGGCCAGTGGTGATGTTGCAATGAAGAGGAGATGCGGATGGTTTTGTTGGGTTGCAGCTGCAGTTCAAGTTGACGGTGGTCGCACAAATGATATGATGGTGTGTTTGTTGTTGCAGTGCAGGTTACAGGGACTAGATGAATGTACTAGGTTTACAATGAAACAGTGGATGTTCATTGATGGCTATGGTGATAAGATACGGGCGGGTGGTGCCTTTGTCAAAGTGAATGTACTAGGTTTACAAAGTGAATGGGTTGCTCTCTGATTCGAATTGCAGTTAATGGGTTGCTCTGTGCGGGAGGTTCTTTGGTGAAAATGGCCGGAGCACACATGCTGGTGTGACCACATTGAGGAGTGTAACAAAAGTTCGGGAGTTCGTTGTTAGCGGGGTAAAAAATCAAACTTTGGTATGATATTTTTATTTCAAATTTCGTGTTCGTTCCTCTTTTTTGGTTGTGTGTATTGTACAGTTGGGTTGTATTAATTTTCTTTACTACAGGCGGAGGGAACGATGATGGTAGCAATGCTGATGATGCTAGGAGGTTGGTCGAGAATATGGAGACGAGCATAACATAAGGGACTCAGATTCATGGCGAGCCCGAGGATGGAAACAAGTATGGAAATGTCACCCACCATCTAAAACCACCAACCACCACCATTGTTTTTCCCAAACTAGTTTGTATCTCCACTAGAATACCACCAAATCCATACCACCATTCCAGTGCATATCCACCTCTCCCCACACCAGTTCACATCAGTTTCAACACTAACGTTCACATCATCACCAATCGTGTTCACATCATCAATGTAGAACAATTGGCCGGTTCGCAACCTGAACAACAACAAGGGTACACCACTAGCGGCTCAATATTGACTACCACAACAAATCCTCACCGATGCGATGAACCGCAACACTAGGAACGCCTTGGTAGCCAAGCCACATCGATGATGACACGTGTCGAGTTTGGCCCCTTCGTAAGATTCCACATGTCGGTGTTGGTACACGTCAACAGCTGCCACATGTGATAGGTTTAACCATGGTTAATAGTAGCTGGAGTAAAAAAATAGGGTATTTTGGTGATAACTAACACCGTTTTTTTCCCAAATAGTTATTTCGGATGGAACATGACTATTTTGTAAACCAATTTCAAAAGTGTGATCATTTTGTAACCGAATTATAAAAAGTAGGACCATTTTGTAATTGGCCCAAAAAACTAAACAAAGAAGATCATAGTCGGGACTTTCTATCTTTCTTTGTAATAAATTTTTAACGGTGGTGACGCTAGTTTTTTTAGTGTTTGTCTATTTTGTAAGTGAGGTTTCATTTCTTTTTTTAAAAATTGATTGATTATGTAAAAGGGGATTTTTTCTGTGAAACAAAGTGGTAAATTGGGTTGAATATGAATGGGTCGGACCATACCTTATTCGAAATGTTCATCTTCTCCACCCGTTTTTCTCCTACTGAGTTGAACATTTTTTATTTTTTGATTGATTCATCAAATACCTTGTAATTAGGATAAAATCAGTGAATGGGGTATGATTCAATTCGATATTGCTTAAAAAATTGGTATAAATAGTTCTGATTTTGCTGTAATGGTGGTGATGGTGTTTTGCTGGAATGAATGGCGGAGCTGTTGGTAATAGTGAAGGTGAAGCAGATATCAGTAAATATGGTGGCAGATCTGTGGGTGATTGTGGATGTTAAGATTGCTGTAAACCAAACTCACTGATGGAGGATTCACAAACAAACCTTAGATTTCAATTCGTATTTCTGCTGTTGTTAAGAAATTGGAGATTACTGTACATTTGACATCGGTTTTGGAAGAAGAAAAAGAATAAGGAAAAAAAAATTAAATATGGGAGGTGGTCGGATTCGACCGTCTAACCTCTACCTCGAATTTTCCGAAAACACCCCTCGACAATTAAAATAATTCCAACTTCCGTGTCCTTTTTTCAGTCCTCCAAATTTACGTAGTTACCCTTTATTTTTCATCTTATCTACGAAAATGTCTAAAAGAAAAGAAAAAATAAATTACTCATGCGTCCTTTTTGAGGGGTATTTTTGAATTTTCATTAATAGACAGACACCAAATTCAATCTTTTTGTGTCAAATTGAAAGAAAAAAAGTCATGTCCCACATTGACACAAAGTCACCATATATAGAGTCCTCTCTGGCTTCGCTCGGTCGGCCTAATAAGAGAAATATTTGAGACTTTACAGAACAAGTAGACAAAAAGTTGCGTATATTCTGATATGGAGAACAATACATGGAGTTTTGTGTTTAGCAGAGAGTTGGATCCTGCGGAACGTGTTGACTTACTGGAGATCAAACATGATATTACGAATGTAACTTTTGCTCAAGAGAAAAAGACAAAATCGAGGAGACTGTTCAGAAAAAAAGTATATAGCAAAAAATTTCTGCTTCTGATACAGATTGGGATTCCTACATTATCGTGTCAAGCAAGTTTGCTTCTCCAAAGGTGTTATTTCTTATATGGGCGTCTATACACAATTCTATACCTGCTAGTAGGGATTAGTTCTAATTTGTGTTTATTCTATAACAATGAGATAAAAACTGTGGATCATCTTTTCATTCACTATAGCTGGGCTAAACACATATGAGAAACCTTTATCTCCTCTTTGGAAGTGTGGTGGTTTTTGCCAAATAATTTCAAGGATTTGATGTTGAGATGGAGATTAGATAGAGTGTTGAGGAGAATCAGAATAATATGGCATATGCTACCATTGGCTATTAGCTGGGAACTGTGGTTAGAAAGGAACAAAAGGGTGCATGGAGAAATAACTAAGTCTAAAGATGATTTTGAGTTGAGATTCAGATACTTTAAAAACTCCACTATGTCAGTTGAATGGATGATGTGCTTGATTGTTGCTAGAGGAGAGTTTGAAAATGTTGAACGAGTTCTCTAGCAATCCCATTTTGATCAGTTATCCATTGATAATTAACATCATGTAAGTGAATAATGGTGTTCTCGCTTCTCCGCTGTTCAACTGATAGATGGAGGTGTCTAGTATTGCGATCTCCCGATTTAGCCCAATTTTTCTTCATACGTTGGTCCCAGTATGTAGCCTCCATAATTAAATACTCATTCAATTGAGAAGCAACCAGTTTTTCTTGTTGCAGAGAGTGTGCCGGTGGTCTCCATGACTGGATTCGCAAAAGACGAGTCTTCAAGATAGCAATTTTATGTTTAACACACCCTATTCTAGTATTGCTCCAATGAGAAAGGAAGGAACCCAGTTTCTGGAGTTTACTTAGAATATCCTCCTTCCCATCTTGAGACCATCAATCTTTAACCTTCGCTCGAAACTCGGGATGTGAGATCCAAAAAGCTTCAAACTTATAATTGGGAGGAGATCTGGCTATGTTTCTTGCAGTGTTGAGAAGAATGGGCGCGTGATTACTTGTAATTTTAGGAAGATGTAAAACTCATGCAGTATGATAAGAGATACACCAATAAGGTGAAGCCAAGACTTTGTCCAATCTCTGCCTTATCAAATCATCGATATTTACGCCATTGGTCCAAATATTCTGGGAGAAAATTCAAGGATAAATCCCACAAGACATATAACAGAGGACTCACTTCTACTTCCACCTATTCCGAACGTTAGAAGCTTTTCTTATCGTTCTCCAAGGACCCACTATCCTAATGCTAATTTCTTTTTTTGTCATCCGTTCGGATAACTCCCTGGATAAAACACATGATGTGGATCCGCACTGTACAAAGTTCAATATCATTTGGAATACAAGTAAGAGAGATGATACACTTACCATGGGTTATCCCACAGTTTGTCCTGCGGATCGGATCCAACTGTGGGGAGGGGAGCGATTCTAACATTTGAGTTAGTAGCGTGCAAGGGTTGAGAAATGGGGCCCACTCCCCTCCTCACCAGGACAAACCGCGGTATGTAACCCAATAAATTAATCATTTTCGTTCAAGTAACATATATGAGTTCTGAATCTCTTTTATCTTATCAAGGTAGACATATACGAGTTTTAGAAAGTTACTCAACAAACCTATTCTGCAAGGTGAATAAGTACCGAGCGGAAGTGGTGGGTCCGTTTCTGAAAGTGGTGGGTCCGTTACTGAGCAGTGGTGGGTCCTAAAGGGATGGCTTCCCGCAAAAACGGTTTCTTTATCGTTAGATCGTGCTAAAACTCAGATCTAACAGCCTTGAATCCTTTAGGGGAAGTGGTGGGTCCGTTTCTGAAAGTGGTGGGTGCTTTCCTGAAAGTGATGTGTCACTTCCTGAATATAAATCTAATCGTTGATTTGATCATCCAACGGTAAAGAAGCTGACTTTACGGGAAGTCATCCCACAAAGTTTAGTGGGATATCATTTGTGGTAAGTACTTGGTGGACGAGTTATAGGGTTCAATGGACTCCACCTAATATACACACAATTTGGTATCTATCCAAGAAAGATAAAGAGTTTGGTAGCTACTTGTATTGAAAAAAACCACTCGAATAAAACTGGAATAGTAAATCATCTATAACTACTAAAATTCCATTCTTTGAATAAACAAAACAAAACAGGGAAAAAGTGCTTTTTAGGTGGGTAGAAATGGTGGTGGAACCACCACGTACCAATGTCATAATTAGTTAAAGAAATGTGACGGATGGTAGTAGGTAAGAAAGAGACTTCATCATGTTCGGTACCATTTCATATTAATACCGGGTGGTTGATTTTCTTTATGTATATGGTTTAGGCTTAAGTAAAGGTTTCATTGCCATAACAGGTAATATCACTGTTGGTCCATAGTGGGTTTATGGAATGAACCCTCTTTTTTCAAATCTTGAAAGCAACCATGTTAAGTAGAATTTCACTAATATCAGAAAGAAAGGAACATGTCAATCGAATGAACGGGTAGGTCTCAACAGTTGGTTAAGATGCTGAAAATAACTTTGAAAGTTGCACTTTTGTCGCTAGACAAGCATAGTGGCCGAGGTTAGCCCAACCCCTGAACCAACACAGATAGTCTATTTGGATACCACTCCAAAAGTTATCTTTTAACTTTTAGAAACAAAAACGTCGGAAATTAGCTTAGATTTCTATCGGTAATTTTTTTCTTTTTTTCTTTTGACTTCTAGAGAAGCAAAAGCATTTTTGCTTCTGGTATCCAACAAAGCAAAGCACGTTTGGATACAAATTTTTGACTTCTCTTCTCCGTGTGAATCCAAACGTGGTATAAGAATGTCAAACTATTTTGCTTCAATGTCAAAAGATGCTCTTGCACAAAATGTCTCATCCCCCTTTTCTCAAGTGCCTTGGTAAAGTCGATTCTAATAAGACAATATTATTTCAAGCCAAACCGATTTTAACCCTTATTGACTTTAGTTTTGATAATTAGTGTAGAAAAGTTAGCTTATTATAGAATCAAAATCGTGTGAATCCAAACGTGGTATAAGAATGTCCGGCCAATTCAATTGTAGGACACTTGCAATGGAATCTGGAACTAGTTAATGTCAAGCAAAGATGCTCTTGCACAAAATGTCTCATCCCCCCTACTTTCTCAAACTGTCATTTACTTCATACACTAAAATGATGCAATTCAGATAATCATCACAACGCAACCACATAAAGTACTACATTTCATAATGGAATGAGGATAAAATAGAAGAAGAAGTGCAGCTTTGCGTAAAAAGGAGTGAATGCATAGCCGGTGGATAAACCCCATCAAGCTTGATAAAGTGTTCACGCATGAAAACATGTCAGTGTACTTCAACAACCCAAGTACTTCCATATATGCTGATTAAGCAATATCTCTACTTTGGGCAAGAATATCATCACCTAATAGTTTGCAATTGCATCATCTTATGGATCCAAAATGATCCACTTAAAGAGTAGATGCATTCACCAATTACCACATCAAAATTGCAAATTCAAGTGTTGAAATGGGTCGCCAATTTTTCCTAAGGATTTCCATTAATACAGTCTACACAGATGTCTAGTTCAACAAAATCCAACAACCCATAACCTTTGTAGGAGTAGCATATACATGAACTATTTGATTATGTAACCCACCAAAAGAGAGTCCAACTTTAACAAATCTCTTACTTTGAACCCATCTGATTAAAAAGACCTTACATCCCCCAATTTACACCAAAAAGCTAACTACGACCTCCATGAAAGTGAGACCTCAATCTTGTACCTTTGCCTTCAAGTCTAGACACCAACACGCATAATTTGATCGGGAAATCTCAAAGAGGGCATCTGGTGACATATTCTGAAGTTCCCAACTTGACCTGCAATCAAAGCCACTTGGACGTGACGAGTACTTTGATGGCGTAGAGTCTTCTGTTGTTGGATGATCCTGTGCACGTATCCTCTTATAAAGTCTCATTGATGCAACACAATCCTCATACGGATCATGCGTCCCTGATTGAATCTCATATCTGTAATGCAAAAGCTACATAAATCAAAGTGCATTTGGTTCGACAGTTTAGTATTTTTCTTTTCTGCATTATGTTTGGATTTATTTATGGCACATAACAAATCTAGGGAGTTTATAAATGAAAAATAATTGTTACGAAAATCTTCTACAAATGATTGAAGCGAAAACTGAAAAACCTAGCATGAAAGACTGGTCAAGAGATGACGACCTCAACAGAAGAACAAATTAGATTGTACAATTGATAACACTAAATAATGCAGAACCAAGAGAGGAAAGAGTAACATACCCTAAATATGTTTTTGTGAGGTATTTGAGTGAGTGGCTACACAAATTTGTTTTCATCAATGGGGAGTAGTGGGCGGTATCCCTGTCTCAAAAGTAAAAACATAGCAATTTGCAAACACTAGTAAGCCATAAAGTTACCCATTTCTTGAAAAAGCCAAAACACGTGACTAAAATAAAAATGGAATAGAGAAAGTAACCGCAGTAAATCATAATGCTTGACGACCTAATTTACCTAAACAAGTTATCGGGGTACTCCATTCTCAAGCATTTTAAATCATGCTCTATTTCATGACCCACGAGAAGCTTAGCTTTTCCACCGACCAACCTGGATCTCCATTTGGATTCTCCATTGTACAATATCTTCTCAATTATCTCCTTCACTTCCTTGAGAGGCATTGCATCTCTCAAATGCTCCTCTTTTATACCAGTTATTTCATACCTAAGTGCGTACAAAGAGAAAGAAATTTATATGAGAGTCTTATATGGGCCGTTTGGCCATTAGGCCAACATCAAACATCTGTGGATCAAGAGGAACAAAAAACACAGGAAAGTACCTGTAGTCTGTCACAGGAAGTTCAGGTACCACGTATGTGTGGATGATCACATTCTCGTTTTCATCTATGAGGCACACTCTTGCGCACAGATCAAGTGTCCCATCACTTCCTCCGCCAACCATTTCACAATCTATAGCAACAGCTTCAGGAAGCCGGCTACTGTGCCACCCCTCAGCCAAGCTTGAAGTTTCCACTTCATATGAATCAAGTTCTACGGAAGGTATTTCGACAAGGTCCTGAAAGTGGAGTATTCATTTAGATGGTGCATTTCATTTATAAGAAAACTCTATGAAATTAAATAAAGGTTACCAGTCACCATTGGGATACTACTAGGTAAAGCAAGAGCATTTGCAGATTAAGCTTTTTAAAATTTCCCCAATTCTAAAATCATGTTCAGTGGCAGAGCCAGGATTTAAATGTTGGAGGGGCCAATAAAATTACCTTACAGCAAGAAAAAGAAATTGTACTAATAATGTAAAACAGAATTGCGGAAAAATTTAATGAAAAAGTATTATGGTCAAAATTATGAACTATGAAGACAACTGAAATTTTTTGTATCTCGGAAATCATCTATGACTGAATCCTTGCTGAATTTTTACGTGATTGTTTTTCCTAATGTACACAAGTAAAGAGTCATCTAAAAAATTATCATCCCATTTCGTTGTTTAGGTAGTTATTGACGGCAACATAACTGAAAATGATTTATTTATTGGCCAATATATGGGTTTGGTTAGTCTGATTTGTACGAGGACACAATACACTATTCAGTTTTTCATGCATACAAAGCCCAAGAAGACGGTAAACTATAGGTAATTCCATTCAAGATACGATTTTCTCAGGATGTAAAGAAATAAAAGAAAATATCTAGAAATGACGGATAGACGCTGGATTTAAGGAAGATTTAACTAATTTGACAGGCAAATATTATTTAGCAAGTTTGAATGTGTGTAATATATGTTCCGCAGCATAGGATTTTCAAAATGTAGGGGTGGCCATGGCCTCCCCGAGACAATACGTGGCTCCGCCACTGATCATGTTGTTAAATGTCATATAAATTCTAACGGCAAGCCAATAATTGTTTTATTTTCAAATATATGCTTATTAAATTGCAGAACCACTAACGGCAAGCCAATAATTGTTTGTTAATACTCTTTCAAGAAAAAAATTTTCTTCTATTTCTCAGCCTACTCACAATTGAAGGTGCAGGACTTAAGCAGCAAAGTTCCTTATGAGAATCGAGAGCAGCGGAGGTGTCGAAGATGTTCATACAAAGTTCACATCCCTGGGCACTAAAGATCTTTGCACAATCAGCTTTGGCCAGTGGTCCTTCACAAAATACGAAACAACACAAAATTAAAGACAATAAAGGGGTCCAGATCCTGTGACACCAACTTAAGACAAAAGGTTGGGTTCTGACAAAACATCTTGACCCATTATCCGAATCCTCCAACTATAAGCTGATAAAACATTTTATTCACAATGTGATTGGGACAACTGCAATTTTAACCCTTCAAGTTCAAATGAAGGATACCATATATGCATGAAACTTGAGAATGTTTCTTCTTCATCGGCGAAACTTAAGAATGTTGAGGCCCAAGGAACCTAAACCAAATGATGATGCCCCAAATAATTAAATAATGAATAATGATAATAAAATCGATTGTACCTGCGACATGTTCCCTTAAAGATTCGAACGATTTGCAGCACTTGTGACACACATGGCACCTTGGCTGATGAGGTGAATGATACGATACTTCCATGTGCTTAACAAGATGCTCCTTCTTCTTGTACTGCTTGTAGCACGCAGAACATCTGTGCCTGATATAAAAAAACATAAGATGAGAAACACATTCTAACCCAATAATTGTCTAAGTAAAGTAAGCAAACACGGGCCGATCTGTCTTCGTATATTCCAGCATTGAGACACCTAATCGTCATAAAAATCATGTCCAAGATTTTTTTTTATATTTTCTACTTTCGAAAGAGGACGAGAGCTCAATGAGTTGTTGAATATCCCTCACTAAAAACCCATTGAGCTCCCCATGGATAGACTGTGTTTAAAGTAAAATGAACACTGTACTTGCAGAAAAATAACACACAAAACTTGAAAATTAAGCTTAAGAACAGAAAATTATAGCAAAATAATCAAAACCCATGTTAGTTGTAACCCCATTATTCATCTCAGGGTTCACTCAAAAATAAAATAAAAAAACCCTTAAGAAAACCTTAAAAAAACAAGAAACCCATACTGGAAATTCTCTGAAATTGTCTCAAGTAAGTGTTCTTAAGCAAGATTACAACATGCATGGAGTATACAGAAATGATGCTGAGAAATCAAGAAGAACTAGAACAACAAGACAAAGAGTAGTAGTAGTTGAAGCAATTTGAAAGATCTTTAGTACCTTGTTGTTTGGGACTGGAGAGGGTTCTCTTCTTCTCGACCATCATTGAGTTCAATCGATCTAGCCATTTCTTGGTACAATGTCGGATTTACTGATTTAGGGTCTGGGACTGGAGCTATTAGGAATGTTTGAACTTCAAAGACCGAATCGTGTATAAAATGAGTCTAAAACCGAGGGCAAGTCCAGTGGAGAGAGAACAAATGTGGCGGTTCGGCAATTTTTCGTCCACTCCGGGATGGACAGGTGCTCTCATTTATGATTTTTTATTATTTTGTTTTTCCTGGGGAAGAGCAAAAGGCTGTGAAACTCGTAAACTTTCATATTCACTGTTCGATTAGGAATATAGGAAAATTGGGATTCGGACGGTTATGTTTCAGCCTCTCCTGTTTCCACCATGTTTGTTAACTCCTGACTTATCTGAGTCGTCTGGATCTGAGTCATCTGGATCTGAGTCATCTGGATCTGAGTGAAATCACCTGACTCATTTGGATCTGACTCGATATGTTTGTTTTGAGTCAGATCTGACTCATCTGACTCAAAAAACGTGAGTCAGTGGTTCGGTCCCGTGAGTCAGGGGGATTTTGTTACCTGACTCAAATGGATCCGAGTCAGGGGTTATGTCTGAGTCAGAGGTCGAGTCAGATCTGACTCAAAATGCAAAACAAACAGTCTGACTGCTGACTCGACCCGAGTGGTTGACTCAGATCCAGACGCCGAGTCAGCTGCAAACAAACAAGGTCTAGTTTCGTGATAAAATCAGTTGCTGAAATAGTTTGGGTGTGCCACTTGTTACAGGATCTCCAACTTTCTTTTGTTGCATGAATCACCTATGCTTCAATTTGATAATATCTGTGCTATTTTCTTTTCTTTTTTTGAACCATAACTCAATGTAATTTCTCTATCTTCTAATCCAGTATTTCATAGCAGAAAGAAGCACATTGTTATGGGCAATCACCCGGGGCGGAGCCAAAAATTCTAGGTTGAAGGTGCAAAAATATGGTTTGGGGTACAATTTTTTTTAGGAGACGCAAAGAAGCAAAATTAGTCTTGTAAATAGCCTAATATTTGTTATTAGGCCTAATTGTAGGATTTGGAGCCAGCTGGGCAGGGAGTGGAAGTGCACACCCTTGCACTGGCCTGGCTCCACCCCTGACAATCACTTGACCAGGGAATTAGTTGCATTCTAAGATTTTGTAGTTTTCATATACTGCATTTTCTGGAAAAGAATTATTATCACTTATTCAGTTTGGCTTATTTTTCCTGCCATTTTTAGGGGCGACCCCAAACGAATTAGGGGCGACTTTTTTATTCCCAACCCATATACACCGTTAAGGGATATCCGAAAACGCGTAGAATACGTTAATGCCCTTACATAATCGGAAGCTATTTTGTGCCCGATTATTATAAAGCAATCGGATGCTTAACAACGATACTATACTCCCGATTAATATCGATTTTGTGCCAAACTCGCATCTGGCTTCTATAACAATCGGTAGGAAAAACAACCTCACGAGACTACCGATTGTTAAAGTATACAAATAAGAAATCTTAAGAATTTTGCAATGGTGAAATTTGGGGCTCCTATATAATCGGACGAATAAAAAAATGTCTAAGCTAACGATTTAGGGCTTCCCATAATTGGGATGGTAAAAGTAAACATTCCTACCGATTATGGTAGATTTAAAATTTCCTACAGTGAAGGATTTTAGAAAAAAACTCATTTTGGGGCAACCTATAATCGGAAGGTTGGGTAATATATTTATCTTCCGATTATGGCTACATCCACAACTCAAGCCAAGTGGTTATGGTCGGCCCTGTACCTTCGAAACTATGGAATTTGGCAAAGGTTCAATTTGGGGCTTCCAATAATCGGTAGGTTATAAGTAACCCCCTCTACCGATTTTGGGCTACTCAACAATCGGTAGCTAATTAGGTGGTATTACCTACCGATTAATAACCGTTTGACAGATAAAACCAAATTCAACCTAAATTCATTTTATTTCATTTTCTTTTCAACTCCTCTTCTCCTCTTTCCTTCCGATTACAGAGAGGAAAACTGTCCCCCTCTCCGCGCTATATATCGTTAATCGTCGAATCGAATCATCGTCGATTATTCTCTATAAATATGAAAGAAAAGGATCGTAAGAAAGCTCGAACCAAGAACGTAGTGAGCGGTGAGGATCCGAAGATTGGATTGCATGCCCGTAATAAAGAGGTTTTAACTCCCGAACCCGAAGAACACGGAGAAGATGAAGTCCCTAATGTAGGCGATACTGATAGCCAAACTCTCAGGCAACTTGAAATGGCGCCGATTAGGTAAGATTCTACCATTAATTAGGTTTATATTGCTTCAATTCGACGAATCCATGTTTTTTTTTTTAGGGTTTCGGTTATTACCCAGATTCGGTAGGTTAGGTATTGTTTTAAACTTCCGATTGTGGCCGAATTCTTCATTTCACGAGAACATTTGTCATATTTGGGTGTTAAATATTTAGGTTGCTTACCGATTATAGAACGTTTTTCGTTACTGAGGCCTAAATCGATCATAATCGGAAGCTAATTGTGTTTTTTCCTTCCGAATATACTAGTGAAGAACAAGTATTAGAGACCCAATAATCGGGTGGTATATTTTGTAATTTCCTTCCGATTGTTTAGGCTGAACCACTTGAGTAATTTCTGGACACAAAGTGATGCATATTCGGTAGACATTATTTTTGTGAGGCTTCCGATTGTGATGCATTCGAAAGGGTGTATTTTTTATGGCTTTCAATTATTGGTATTCGGAGGTTATGTTGAAATTTAGATTCCGATTATTGTGTGTAGATAAACACATTCGAACACCAAAAAATTTCTTTTGTTATCGATTATACGTATTCGGTAGCTTTAGGTGAACTGATATTTACGATTGCGAGTAATCGGAGGCAATTGGTTAAATCAACCAACCAAATATATAGATTAATAACCTGTTGTACTTTCTTTTGTTGTTTAGGGATAGGCGAGGTAAAAACATCGAAGATGCAATTGTCTCGGCTAGTGCAAGGAAGGATAGGCGTCAGAACCTGACATCTAGTTCAAGGAGAGCTAGGACTGCTAAAGCCGCTTCAAGTGCTCAAGATGGAACTCAACAAGCAAGCCAAGAAGTTGTTCAACCTAGTGCCCCTCAATCAGAACCGGTTCAAGAAGGTGTTCAACCAAGTGCCTATGAATCACAACCAATCCAAGAAGGTGTTCAACCAAGTGCCTCTCAATCACAACCAATTTAAGAAGCTATTCAACCAAGTGCTCCACCATCACAACCAGAAGTAGGACAACCTAGTGGTGCTCAAGAAGAAGGAGAAGCCGAAAAGAAAAATCCTCCTCGAAAGAAAGCGAAACACCTTGTCCCAGATGAACTGAAGGTGAAGGATATTCCAAAAGGTGTAATCCTTGGGATGCCGGAGGATGGAGGAGAATTGTTATTTGGATACAAAGACTCCTGGGCCAGATAAATATATGAAACTGAGGTAATGATCGTATCCATTTTATTAACCTATTATGTTTTTCTTCGTAATACTTTTAAGGGTTATAGTTTTAGGTTATTCTAATTTTATTTTTTTAACTTGTCATGTGTTTAATAGTATCATTCCAATGAGGTTCGTTTACTCAAAACGACAGCCGCACCAACAAAAATGCTAGATTGGCCTTTGAAGGATGAATGTGAAAGGTTCAAGACCATTATTGCAAATTCAGGGTTGGCTGATGCTGCGGAGAACTCAATGTTGGAACATGACCGGGTGGCTATATCGGCGTTTGTGGAGAGGCTTTATCCTGAGACCGACACCTTCCATATGCCATTTGGGGAGATGACGATAACCCCAGATGATGTTGTGCAGATTCTTAAACTCCCCGTCCATGGCAAGGGTGTTAGGGATGAGTTCACTAAGAAGTTGGAATGGAGGAAACTTTATGATCTGACTAAGAAGTGTTTGGGTTGAGACGAAGAAACATCAACAACTGAGTTCAAAAGATGCATGAAGTATAGAACTAGACAGTTCAATATGGGTACTCTGATGGATATGTTCAAGGGCACCAAGGATAAAGAAGATAAAGGAACTCTAACGGACGAGCAAGTCAACCACGCGTCCACCGCATATCTCCTATGTGTATTGGGATGTGTCATTTTACCCAATACCAGTGGCAACCGGGTCGACGCCAACATTTTACAACTTCTGGATCCTCTCGATAAAGTGCATGAGTACTCTTGGGGCACGGCATGCCATGCGTGGTTGATGGAAGAGTTGAGAAAGGTGTCGAGGCTTGGAATTAGCCAAGTGGCCGGGAACGTGAGTCTACTACAGGTATTGTTTATTAACTCTACATAGTTGGTTATTTTATTTTTTTTTATACCATTGAAGAATCAATTTCCTAATACTTGCAAAAATGACAATATAGACATGGATCTACGACCACTTCCCTATCTTGGGATTGCCCATTGAAAACCCGACGTGGGCGAAAGGTGACCCTAGAGGAACAAAGTACGTCTTCGATGACAACCATTCTAGGTCGAAGGAGCAGCAGCTGATTCGTTTGAGGGAGATTTTGGACTCACTTAATGCCCAAGACGTATGCTTTGATCCATACAAGGAAGACCGAGCGGTTCTGGATATATCGCGTGTCGGTCCGATTTGGCACTTTATTTTGGACCGTTGTGGCACCCCACAGGATATGTGATGTACAATGCCTCAAGGGTGATGCGACAACACGGTTTTGTACAAGGTATACGAAAGGACCAAATCCATGACAATTTCACTTTGGAGCTGGAACACTACAAGTCTGATAAAGATTCTATCACGGTGGTTCACAAGGGTTCACCATCCTGTAAATTCCATTGGGATAGAAGGGCGCATTACTTGATCAACCAAGGAAGGGAAGCCAACCAAGGTTTTGAAAATTCTCTCAACTATATGGATTGGTACCGGAATATTTCTCATCTTCGTGTAATCCGTGATCTTAAAGCAAAGCCCGATTCGTACAAGAGTATCCTCAAAGAGAAACCTGCGGGTTTTGATAGATTGGTACGTATTGTTTTATTAATTTAGTTTAATATTATGGGTCAAAATAGAGTAATAATCGTTTGATGGTACGCTATGTTTTAAAACATATGAGCAGGCGTTTGTCCAAATGGTGCACTGATTGCATAAAGTCCGGAGAGCCTGTGTCAATTGAGAAGATAAAAAAGCACCAACAGTTGATTGATAACGTTGACAATGAGGAGTATGCATCTCAGTTCGGGAAAATTGCAAAAGAAACCTACAACCAAGGTGAACAAAATAACTCGGGCGTCATCGAGCACTCAAGTTGATGAAACCAATGATGATGTTGGTCCAAGTCGTAGAAGTGGTAAAGGTCGCAAAATCCAAGCAAAAAAAAAACAAGTAAACTTTCGATGTTGTAAACTCTCGATGTTTTTCGTTAACTTTATGGATAACTTGGTTATGTTGGATTATGTCGGATTATGTAGTTTTCAAAGTTTGTGTCGGATTATTAGTTGTTACGTTATGTTTATGGATTATGAATGGTTATGTTGCTATGTTTATGCATTTAACGATGACTCGCAAGCGAATCACATGAAGAGACATGAAAGTGTTGAATTTTGGAACACAATCGGAAGATAAGTTTATATATGAACCTACCGATTCTGGGGATGTTGCATTTTTTAGTCAGAATCGGTAGGGTTATACGTTTTTAACCTACCGATTCTGGGGATTTTGCAAAATATTTTGTCAGAATCGGAAGATTGCTAATATACTTTGCCTTCCGATTGTCATGTGTAAAGAAAACTTGTCTTCTGTATCCAAACAACACTACAATCGGAAGGGAAATGTGCACCTTCACTTCCGAATAATAATAATCGGTTGGTTTATTTGTTATGTTCCTTCCGACTGTTATATGTAAAAAAAAATTTTGTTTTCTGTAACCAAACAACACCATAATCGGAAGGTAATTGTGCACTTTGACTTCCGAATATTATTAATCGGTGGTTTTAGGTTTTGTTAATTTCCGATTATTCTACCAAAAAATAACTATGGTTTCTGGAACCAAACAACACCTTAATCGGACGGTAAAGTTTCACCTTGACTTCCGAATAATGTTAATCGCTAGGTTTAGTTTTTGTTAATTTCCGATTATTATGTGTGAAAGAACTTATGTTTCCTGGAACCAAATAACACCATAATCGGTAGAGTTAGTTGACACATAAGATAACCGAATATTTTAATCGGTAGTTTGTGTAACAAAATACGCTTCCGTTTCTTTATAATCGGAAATTTTGTATATTAATAATCCTCCGATTACATCCATTACATAAAGTTCAAACGACCTTAACCTTACAATTTCGTCTAAAGCACCTAAATCCATACTCCTAATTGACCATAAAAGTATTAAAAAAGATCATAACGTACAAACACCACAGAAATTGTCCCTCTTGATCTTGTAACATCCTTCATGTTCAAATCGTTTCCTGTAGAGGTCCATATACGATGATCAAGAAGATTTCTCTCGAAATTACGAATGAGTAACAAGTTAGTACTAACTTATGTTAATGTGAGTCGGAGTTATAAAGATACTTACTCGTTTTTCATACGTCCACCAAGAAAAAGCGTCCCCTAACAAATCGTTCTTCATCTTCAAGTTTGTCAATCTCCTTGTCGACCGCCTTCTTTTTCATCTTAATGTCATTGGATGATCTTGAATTCGATTACCATCTAACGCCTCAAATACCATTAGAATACGGTTCCATAACTGCTCTTCGATTCCGTTTGTGGAGCTTGTGAACACGATCATGAGCAGATTACCACAACCCACGCTCTATAAATAGCACAATCTTCTTCTTCTAAAAAAGCAATATCCATGTTTTTGGTTTTCAAAAATAGAACTTAAGAGAGGAAAGAGTTTGGTGCAATTGGGGTGATAGATATGAGTTTCTTTATATAGGTTTAGGCTCCAACGGCTATTTCTGAAATTTGGTTTAAAATGCCAGGCTAATTTGACGAAGGTTGAATGTGGAGAAACCAATAATCGGTAGTTATTTTAGTTAGAATATCTACCGATTATTGTAGCTTTCAAAATTTGAATTTGGGGCAACCTATAATCGGTAGGTTTCAGAACCAATTTGACGTCCTATTATGGCTACATCCAAATCACGAACCACATGGTTATGCCTGGCTCTGTACCCTCTAAACCAATGGATTTTGGCACAGGTTGGATTTGGGGCTTCGTATATTCGGACGATAAGAAGTAATAAACTCTACCGATTACGGTAGATTTCAAAATTCATCACATGAAGGATTTTAGAAAAAACTCATTTTGGGGCAACCTATAATCGGTAGGTTGTGGAACCTATTTGACTTACGATTATGGCTACATCCAAATCACGAACCACATGGTTATGCCTGGCTCTGTACACTCTAAACCTATGGGATTTGGCAAGGGTTCGATCTAGGGCTCTTTATAATCGGTAGGTTGTTAAGTTGTTAACTCTACCGATTATGGTATATTTCAAATTCACTTACATGAAGGATTTTAGAAAAAACTCATTTTGGGGCAACCCATAATCGGATGGTTTGGTAATATATTTAACTCCCGATTAACGCTGCATCCAAAACACGAACCAAGTGGTTATGGCTGGCTGTGTACACTCAAAACCTATGAAATATGGCAAAGGTTGGATCGGTGGCTCGTTATAATCGGTGGGTTATATAATTATATACCCTACCGATTATGGTAGATTTCAAAATTCATTACGTGAAGGATTTTAGAAAAAACTCATTTTGGGGCAACTTATAATCGGTAGTGTATGATAACCTATTAGGCTTCCGATTATGGCTACATCCACAGCTCAAGCCAAGTGGTTATGGTTGGCTCTGCACCCCTCAAAACCTATGGAATTTGGCCAAGGCTGAATATGGGGCTCCTTATAATCGGTAGTCTTACAAGTTGGATAAGCTACCGATTATAAAAGGGATTATTAGCCGAAGTATCTACACAATAATCGGTTGGTATAGTTTCAATTTAACCTACCGATTCACCTTTAACCTACCGTTATGGTGTTGGCTACCGATTATATAAGGGCATATTGGCCATTTTGAAAAATCGAAGATAAGGGGTAGCTTAGATTTACGTTTGGGTGACCTTTTTTGTCTTTTAGTGTCGCCCCTAATTTGTTCGGGTCGCTCATAAAAATGTCAGGTTATTTTAGGTTAAAAAATAATATTTTTTAGAAACAAAGGTGGTACAATTATTTTCTGTTTTGACTCTTTTGACTTTGTTCAACATTCTCGCCTATATATAGTCAGAGTGTAAGGTTTTTGGCCCAGGTGGAAAATGCGAGTTTTAGGGTAGAGTTAAAGAAGTTTAAGAATGAGTGGTGGGGTGGCAGCTGATAGATTTGAAATGGGTGAAAAATAAATTCCGGAAGTGAAAACAGGTAACCATAAAAAAAAACACAACTAGATAAGGTACACAGTTTCATTTTCATGATTTTAAAGAGAGAAAAAAAAAGTTCAACAAAAACCAACACCCCATAACTTTTGTATAACAAATATACATGAACTTTTTGATTATGTATAAGAGAGTCCAACTATAACAAATCTCTAATTTTGAACCCTTCTAAAGGATCTGGATTCAGAAAAAGACCTTACCTCCCCCTATTTACACCGAAAAGCTATCTACAATCTCCAGAAAAGACTCATTCCTCGTTGCAATATGATAACAACAAATGACAGTCTTTATCGATGGCGAGCTCCTCTTCATCAGTAAAGTTCCCCTGAAATCAATGCATAGAGGAAACAATGTCAACTGCATGTACAACACCAAAAAGAGTTTTATGCCTATTGACACACCAATTCTGCCAAATCCCAAGTTGGGAGTCGATAGATAAAGGTTAGTCAGAAAGCTGAGATATTCATCCCACTCAGTCTGATATTGCTTATTCTGCAAGTGTAGTGAATCCACTTATGCATGCACCATGTAAGACAACATGGATGCAGCGAATTTGGATTCTTGACTACCAGAAGTTTACACCAGCAAAAGGATAGTTTTTCATTAACAAAAGAATTACTTGACAAACTAGGTATAGACGTAATTGTAAATAAACGAAACGGGATTTTCCCAGCTAAGAGAAGAACACTCTCTTTGATCCAGTCTATCTCTTACCACAAAGCATGAATTACATAGTATATTGGCTAGATACTTTAACCAACTAAAAAAAGGAGCAAAGAAACTCACATTGACGAAATATTTGACTGCGTTGGGCCACAAGTCATCTATAATTATGTACGCTACCTGCATTATGAAAACGAGCTACATTAACGGGAGTCGTGGAATGTGAATGGACAAGTCCATCAGAGTAGTCAAGCCACATTACTCCATTAGACTTTGGACTTTAGAGAATGGACAACAGAATAATAAACTGTATATCTAGTAACTAAGTCGGCACAATGAAAGTTTTTCACCTTGCTGGTTGATGCATTTTGCAATTTTCTGATTTTATAACTAGAAAAAAACCGCTGATGTACTACAAACTTGAGAAAGGGGAGGGATATTACCTCATCAATTATACCTTTTAAATCATCGTCACGGTCGCAGAACCAGTTAATGAAGCTGTAATCCCAAACAATTACCAAGGTTAAGTGCAAGCAATAAAGCATCAAATAATTTCTTCAAAGATAGCCAAGAAACGGTGTCTCGAGAGATGAAACGAATGAATGTTTCGATTCAGTGTTATCATGCAAACACCAAATCTGGTAGTTTGCATGTTCCATCAGAATGCCATTACAAATAGTCTTTAAAAACAAAATTGGATCAAATTCCAGATGTAATGTTATTTAAATTAAATGCAGGTGTGAGAAGAAGGTTAAACAAACTGAAGGTAACTATGACATACAGAAGACAAGATTATTAGTTCTTTATTCAGGGTAGTATATTTGAGACATTGAGAATAACTGATAACTTGTTAATTTCATATATTTTAAGAAGTAAAACTGACTTAATTTTCTAGTAAATTTTATTTTGGCAATGAGGTGATGCTTCGTAGCAGCCTTGAGGCAGCGCCTAACAATGACAAAGGAAACCGTCTCACCTAAGGTGAATTACGAGGTATTATTATGTAGCTAGCTAACAGGAAATATTTCTGTTTGCAATAACAACAAAAGACAAGCACAACTATAAAACAAACCTTGTGTCACCATTAATGTATCCTTGTTTCTCTACTTCACCATCAAGACTTTCCTGTTGATTCCAAGTAGTAGCAACCTTACAATAAGAAAATGACAACTAATGCTATAATGATGTAAACTTCAGGTCTATTTCCTAGTAGTAAGAGATATAATTCCACTTACAATGCCATCCTTCCACTTGATAGTGCAACAGCATATGTCCACTCCTCTATCGGAGTATAAAAGTTTCTTTGTAAGACTTTCATTTTCGAAGTACTGATTCTCGGTGAAGTTCTGCAATCAAGAACAAATATATCATAGACTGAAGAGAGATGATAACATGAATCTCACCCGTAAAGAACAAAATTAAGGGATGTGGACATTGAGAAACTCACAAAAGTAATAGTGTGCCCAGATTCACCATCTTCAGTATCTTCGACATTTATAGACTTTAGAAACTCGAATATCTAGATAACGGCGTGATGTTAGGTTCAGATAATCAAATACTTAAAGATATTTGAATAATATGGGAAAATATCAGTTCTTGCAAAAGAATCTAAGTCCTAATCCAGTTCATGTATCTTTGAAAATATAAGCCAAACCTTTTGATCTTCTTCGCTCAAGAGAAGGCCAAGGGCATGATGACCTAAAAACTGCAAAGACAGTAGCATTGCCAGCCAAGTTAGATAGCAGTCAGTAGGTAACAGAAAGTAGATGAACTGGGTATCGGGGGAAGGATAGGTTACACACAGCAGTTAACCAGAAATGAGGAATGGTTTCAATAATCTCGCTCCTTCTATCATACAAAAGTCTGCTTGTAATCATATCCTTCTGACACGACGTGATCTTTTTCTCCTCTGCCTTTGAGTCAGACATATTCTCCAGTGACCATCTTTTCTCGCATGCCTTCTTTTGAGCCTATATAGATCAGCCGCAAAAATAAGTAAATACAAACATAAATAACAGAGAACTGAGAGCAAATACTAGATGTTTTTTTAGCATTTTGTCCCCCTTGAAACTAACTCTTCCTGTTTTTTGTCAGTAGAGAAATAAGCATTCCAGGGAGGTCTTTGACAATTAAGATATTCTATATCTCTGTATCCACAGCACCAACAGCAGACCTAGCAGTTGACTTAAAAAACATGACCAGGGTCATTTCTTTTGGGCTGGTGAAGTTGCTACGATGTAGAGAAAACTACACAACCAGCGAAAACAAGATTCATACATCCTGACTCCTGAGGGAGGGAGGGAGGGAGAGAAGGAAAATATTAAACCAAGTACATCTGCACCAATATCCCTACAACAAAATCAAACATAGAATCAAAATAAAAAGGTTAACATATCTCACCTCTTGAATCTCAGCATGCTTTTCATCAACTTGTCCCTGGATTCCTGTAACTTCTCTTCATTGCAGACCCCCTTCTTCCCCTTAGATACACTCGCCGTCTTCTCCCTTTTGTCGTCTTCCTGCATCTGCATGTTCTTCCCCTAGAAAGTGATTTAATTTTCATGAATTTCACAGTTTTCTTAGATACTGTCTTTAATGAACTATAACACTTAACTGCAAAACTGTAGACATCTGACAATTAACTTGCTAAAACTTAAAAATTTTGGTCACTAATACTTCGGACCATGGTGATAACTGGTTCAATTGATAGCATCTTCATAGTGTTAGGTTTCACCTAGACTCGATTTATCTACGTTCTTATTGTTCCAATCTTGTGATCTATCTGCATTATTCTGTCCGGTTGCATTATTCGATAGTTTTTAGCTTCTTAGGGAGTCGCTAGTTGATGAACTAAATCCAAATAATTACTTAATACACCTGGATTGAAAAACAATTTGCCCATAACCCAATTTGAAATACTCCTACACCTTCAAAACAAAAATAAAATTAAGCACATCTATGGCCTGCCCTTCCTCTACAACACGTCTCTTCAAATCAATCGAAAGCAATTTAATGAACTTTCAGAATGATTTAATGAACATCAAAGAAACCAAAATACAGTTGGGAGACCAGACATCTATTTTGAACATCTACAGAGACACATTCTCAAGTTTCAACCTAAATATCAGCAGATTACTCCAGACTTAACCTATGTCCCAGAAGCAAGTCTGGAATCAAACACTACCAGCCTACCAGCTTTCTGAGTTGTGAAAATTGGATGCCCTAACCTTTCGAGAAAATGTGTTCACTTGTAGCCTAAACCTCTTGAACCCAATATCTGATGCTGATGGAAGTTGCAGCCACCAATTCACCCACTTAAAAGGCATTGGGTATTGCAGTTTCAGAAGTAAAAGACAACCAATCGATTTCTATAAGCAATTGCAGTGCGAATGCAATGAGCATTGCTGTAAATTTTCAAACCTAAGCAGGAAAATATATACAGGAGTACAAAATTGAATACCTGGTTCTGTTTTCCGTAGGATAGAGAGACAGAGGGAGATTGAAGTAGAAAAAAATTAAGAATGAGATGAAGATCAGCGAAAATAATCCCACCGTGAGAGAGAATTTGAGGAAGATGGGAGTGGCGGGTAAACCCTAATAGAAGTTACCCTTCCTTTGTATTGTAAAATTACCTCATTAACCCTCTCAACAAACCGTGCGGGTGGGCTTTTATGGTATCCCCGCGACGTTTGGTATTCCCTCCTATATAAATCATGCACATTAGAGAATATAAGAGGCTGAGAAGAAGAAATAGCTGTTGTTACCACCATGAATGACTCGGGAAGGAATCGAAAGTATGCAAGGATGTTGAATCATGTCAAGGCGCCAATAAGTTGGCAGAAGAAACTGTTGGAAAATTGGGTTAAAAAACAAGAGGACGAATAAAGAAAAACAGAAACCAAACAATGGTGTATCCCTGACTTCAAGGCTCTTTCGATTCTTTTAGACAATAATTCGACCTTTCCCAATTAAATTGGCGAGTACAACAGGTCTCTCGAATTATGCCTTCAGGATTCAATGAAGCCCTAACACCGTAATCGAATTCAAGGATTGTACTTCCTTGACCCGACCAAGAATCACACTGTATAAGATTCTGATGATGCTATTAGAGAAGAAGAAAACAGATTGTTTTTTTGAAGTTATGATAAACGAGTTTTGGGAGATGCTATTTATAGATGTTTTCGCATCTGTTGGGAGTGGCGTCTGTTGGAATCGAAACGATGAGTCTCTTCATCATCAAACATGAATGGCGTCTGTTGGAAACGAAGATTCGGATATGATTCTAACTGTCAAAACAGTTACGTACCACCAAAAATTCTTCCCTTGGATAGCACAGTTGAAAATATTCCAACAGAAACAACTGATTCAGAATAAGAGAGCGAACTTCATAGAGGGTAAGCAAAATACTACGTAAGTAGGTGATAGTTTTGTATGTCATCTGTTAACCTAAAATTCCTACTTATGAATCAGAGTGGAAGGCCGCAGAGAAAAGCAAAACTGAAATTGCTCCTGTTGGATCTTTGGAGAAGTTGATGGAAATAGAAGACGAGCTTGACCATGTAATAATTCTAATATATTGATGATGTTTGCTTCTAAAATTGTGTTCTCATATCTACTGTGAGGCTGGAATGTGTAAAGCATTGCTGGTACTACTGTTTATTTATGTGTCATGCATAGTGCAGGTTAAAGATATGGCACAGAATACACTTTACAATTCCCGGAAAACGGGGGATGAGTATAAGGATAAGCTGTGGGAGGAGGAAATGGGGAAGCGGGATAACAAAATACTAAGGCGTCTCTATAAACAAAGGAGTGAGATTATTGAAGAGATTCCTAACTTCTGGTCAACTGCTGTTCGTATTGATCCTATCTTTTTATACCTTATTTCAATTTCTGAGAGTGATCCCCAGTTGATGTGTGTATCCTTATGATGCCTGTTTTTGACTCGGACAAATTTATCGTTTGCAGTTTATGAGTGATTAATGGCTTCGAATACTCTTGAATGATGTAGACAAGAAGGTTAGTTTAGCCTCTCAAATACACGAGCTAGCTGGATATTGATTCTTCTGACATCTTAATTCACAACTGCCTGGAATACACATTTACTGCTCTTTGTTTTGTCCAGATAGTCGAGTTTCTGGACTCTGTGGTTGTTGAAGATTGTTTAAATGACAAATCATATGATATTGCTTTAGTAAGTTTTATACATCTATAATCCCCAGCTCTTGTTTTGGATTTGAACAAGTACTTTTTTCCGTAATTTGGGTAAATATGTGTTTCTTTAATTGCAGAACTTTGATGAGAATCCCTACTTCGAAAACTCAAGTCTCACAACTAAATGGTCATTCTCCCACCACAATGGATGGGTTCATGAAAGTGGCACCACCATCAAGTGGAAGAAGAAGGATTTGGTAAGGGAATGAAATATTTACGGGGTAAAGAGGCAAAATGCCCCACTTTCCATGGTCACCTTGTGAAAATGCCCCCGGCGTTAGGAAATAAGTCAAAATGCCCCAATCCGTTAGTTTTGGGGCATTTTAAACAAAATTGGACATCTTGACCAATTAATGGAGTTTTGAAATTCCATTTTTAACCTTTTAGTCAAAATGCCCCAATCCACCACCACCACCAAAAGAACAACCACCACCATCGCTGCCACCACCACCACCACTACCACCACCATCCCCACCACCACCGCCACCACCAATACCACTGCCACTTCCACCGCCTCCTCCACCACCAACACCACTGCCACCGACTCCTCCACCACCACCACATCCACCACTACCACCGAAACTATCACCACCGATTCCACCACCAACACCATCGCACCACCACCACCACTATCACTACCGCTGCCACCACCAACACCACCACACCACCGCCACCACAACAACAACCACCACCACCACCACCACCTGAACCCTGAATCCTGATCCCCAAACCCTGAACCCTAAGCCCCGAACCCTGAATTCTGAACACCAAACCCTAAATTATGAACAATGACCCTGAAGGGCAATTTCGACTACATAACTCCCTCTAACGGAAAATCTAACGGATTGGGGCATTTTGACTTATTTCCTAACGCCCGGGGCATTTTCACAAGGTGACCATTGAAATTGGGGCATTTTATCACTTAGCCCATATTTACGATATACTCATTGCTACATATTACATTCTGTTGATTTTTTTACTTTTCATTTTCGTGTGTCAAGGACATTACGACTGGACCTAACGATGAGGTTCTTGTGGGAAATGGGAGTGGGCAGTCGTGTAATGATGTGCATACAAGGTTTGTGCCTTATCACGATAACCGTAGTGTTCTCGTACCCGAGTCTTAGTTCCAGCTACATGGTACCGCTAAATTGAACGCCTGTCTGTCCAGTGTAACTCTATAGAATCTATCAATTTCCGCTAAATTACTGTACTCATCATCCTTCATATGCTATTGGGATTGCAGCTTCTTTACATTGTTCTGTGACCCTCTCGTAGAAGATGTATCAGCAAAGCTTCGGGTAATTTTCTTTTTCCTTTTCTAAGGTTTGAGCAATAAAAATTTAATTCATATGTTAAGAACTAGGAATTCATCCTCAATCAATAAAATTAACTACTCATGTTAAAGAGTTCACACAAAGAATAAGAAAAAGAAAAGAATGTGTGTAAAGATGTGTGTAAAAAGATGTGTAGAACTTCTCATTTATAGGCTTCAATATTCTCCAAATCTTCAAGGATTAGAATCCTTTTCCTTTTGTAATTCAATTTCCAAATCCAAGCTTTTCTCTTCTTCCATCTTCTCTTTCCAATTTGAGTCCAATTCTCCATCAATTCCTAGCCCAAGTCTTCACACCCATGAGAGAAGTCCATAGAAAATTACTTGGAATTTTTGGTTCCGAAAAGCTGGGATTGTGTAGAATTTGGCGAGGAATACGTCAGCCGTAGCTGAAAATTTTGTCGTCGAGAGAATATTCGACAAGTCCGACTAAGCCCTTCTGACGCAAAGTCTCATAATTGTTCTATTTCGAATTATCCTGAAGTGGGCACTGGAGGACTTCCTTTTAGCCCTCTTAGGTAGCATACAATTTCTTATTTTATTATTCGCTCTCCGAAGTTTTATGTCTTCTATATTGATGTGATGAAGCAAGTGATGCCACAGTTCTGGTGGCTCTCCTTCTTACTCGTCCATTATGTTTTCAGTTGATTTAGCCGGCTTCTACTTCTGCAGGTGGCTCGGGCAATCAAAAATAGTTTATGGCGATTTGCTCCGGTATTTTTTAACCAGGTGAGTTTCCTTGATGAACTTATCTTTGTTTGCATATGCAAAAAGATGGAAAAATAATAGAAATTCTAGGGTGTGAACCTAAACACAACTCTATCTACCCCTCACTCCATCAAGAAAAGTTCAGATTTTCTCAGTGATGTATTGCCTGGTCCTATATGTTCAATTGACATTGTATTCCCTATTCACTTTTTTTTGTCTGTCAGGCATGTGATAAGAGGAGTAAGACGTCGTGAATGAGAGAATGGATACATCTAGTTTCTTATAGCCAGTTTAAGGGGCATACATATCCTACCTGAAAGAGAGTTGGGGACGTGGCAAAGACAAAGCGCGTACTACCTTTTTTTTTTTTTTAAACAAAAAAAAAATGTGTCTAAGCCAACAAAACATGAAGCTTAAGAAATTGCAAATGTTGTTCAATAGGCTTGTACATATCCATGTTCCCTTGGTTTTATGGGGTTTGTTTTTTGATATTCTTGTAGGAGCCATAGAAGTAAGAAGTGAAGCCCCAAAGTGTCGGAGCCAAAGCCATCCCTTTTTCTGCAGTGAAACTCACATGAAATGCTATCACTGCAGCAATTTGGGAGATGGGAAGTGTTGAGGGTGAATTTCAGTTTAGGTTCTACCCGTCTTAGCTACTACACATGACCTCACAATTCCAATAATAGTAAGAGAGAGAGTTTTCCTTCCATTGTACATTGTCCTTTCTTTTATAGGCTTTCCTAAAAGTCCATCTTTTCACTACTTCATGACACATGTCCAAATACCTCTTAATTACCCTTAATGCCATTCTTTGACATAATCCCTTCATTTTTTATTAATTCCTCCGTTATCCCCCATCTTTCATGGGTATCTTCTATTTGGGCTTGGGTTTAGTCCCCAAGTCCTACATCTTAGCCCAAGTTCACCTTTATTCTTAGGGGCATCTCCAACTCGTTAAGGGGTATTATTTTTCATGTATCAACATTAGTCCCCTGGCTATTGGGTCGATTATCAGATGATCCAATAGCCAAATCCTTTTGTACTCCTATGTACCACATGTCATTGAGAGCAGGACAATTGTCGGAGCATTTATGGCGTTTTCTCCTTTATATAGCAGCACCAATCTTCCAGCCTGGTTAATTTTAGTCCTTATCTTCATTTTTGTTTTCTGGTCAAGCGCTTTACGTAGATGGCTCACTCCCTTCACGGGTACGCGTTAACTCTGGCGCCAGTCCCCACGTTAGTCTCGATGTTCAAGAAATTGGAACTGACGCGCCTGCTACTGGTGGAGGCCGAGGTTGAGGCGCTTTACGAGCATAGGTTAGCTAAAAGGGATTTCGCGCGCGCTCAATTTACAGAGCGCTTTGAAGCGCGTCTGGCTGCTGAGGAGGCTGGTCGATTAACATCTGCAATTCAACATGCTCTGGATGATGCTGTCACGACCCGCAACGCTGCTGCTGCGTTAGTCACCGAATCCTTGACGATGAGGGCGACCATCGAGTATGCTATCGCTGACTGTCGTTCATATATCTCTGGCCATCCCGCTTCATGCCTTCCCGGACACACTCTATATTTGAATGTTGTTTCTACGCTTGTGAACCCGTCCTATCCCAGGGACGAGTTCGCGCGCTTATTAGTGTTAAGGGAGGAGATAGGTGTACTGCGGGATTTCAGGTAAGCCCGTCGGGATAAGGCACGCCTGTTTATGGGTGAAAACTATTCCTGCCGAATTTGGTAATTTGGGGTGTGTGGATGAGGAATGAATCTAAACCCTAAACAAATGCACTGCGCGGTGAGTGCTTGTAGATTCGGAAATTAATCTGTGCAAGTCCTGCCTAAACCAAGAAATGGCCGTTCCAGACTCGTTTCGGTCACAAAGTGAAGGAGATGGGGTTGATCTTAGGGAGGGAAGCGAAGAAGGTGTTGAGATTGTGAAGGTGTTGGCTTGCTTTGACTTGTAACAAAAAGATGAGCAGGCTTACGTTTGATGCAAAGAGGCTCTGGGTGTTTGAATACGTTTTGTATTAACACTTGGTTTCTGTCTCGTCTCGACTTGTGTTGTTTTTCCTCCTGTGTTGAAAATAAGGAGGAGAACCTATTTATACAAGTCATTTGAGCCTTATTCACGTCTCTCGTGGGAAGTGGAGTGATGGAGTAATGGAGGTGTGTGTTGGTGTTACACGACCAGTCTTGCCCACTTCTCCTGTCATCTCTTAACCGTCTATGACTTCCTGACACGTTCTTGTGATGGCGCGTTGCACGCTGCACGCTGTAAACCGCCAGACCAATACCCCAGTATGTATCCCCTAGTTTGTGACATGATTGATGTCTCGAGTGTGTGGATCGTGGGACCCACAAAAGGTAGCATGTAATGCTAAATTGAATAACTGCGTTATTCAGGAAGTTGATACTTGTGAAGTATCATGTGTATTTTATGCAGGTACTGCATCATGGTGTGGTAAAGTGACGGGTGGTGATCACCATGACGCCTCACTGACCAATTAACTCCTGACCAGGGTTGTATAACCAAGCCGGTGAAGTTGGACGGATGAGATGATCTTTGAGACACTCATCTGCGACCGTTGGTGAAATCAGGGTTTTGAAGAGGTGCGCAGGCATCACTCTTCAGCTTGGTCGAAACCAAGCATGGGAAGGGTTTTGGAAAAGACCGACCGGGCATGCGTATAGACAACATGCCGGTGTACACGTCCGTACCTCTCTGTCCCATAAAGGCGCGATCTAGGCCACTCAATTTGACCGGGAAAGGGGAGTGGTTGAGATCGATTTTGCGACAGAAATCCGGTGCCGCAAAAGCCGTGCATCGTGCCAACTTCGGGCGCGCGCTCCAAGACGACCAAGCTTGGTCGGTCTTGCCCAATCCGTCCGGCATGTAGGTGGTAGGTTGGTATTCACGCCTATACCTGACTGTCCCATGAAAACGTGATCTAAGCCACTCAAATCGTCCGGTGAAGTTGAGTGGTCGAGATCAGTTTTCAATTTGGGAAGTGTGACCACGCAAGTTTGGACGCGTGTTTTGGGATAGCCAGGCATGATATGCCTTGGCCGATCAGGTGAGGGGATAGACGGGCCCACGGTGGGCATGCTGGTATGACCGGACCTGCATAATCTAATCTGGGACCTTCCATTCGTGCCGGAGAAGATGGACGCTCGTGATGCTCAAAACCCTAATTTGGGTTTCACGGCCGTGCGACCATGCTTTATTCGGCGTACGAATTGGGATAACCAACCATGGTTGGTCCTGACCGATTGGTCGGGTATGTAGGCGGGCCCACGGTGAATGTGTTGACATGCTCTGGGACCTTTGAATCTATATCTACGCCCTCCATCTATACCTGCGAAGAAGGATGGTTGAGACTGTTTTGCGACACATGTAATATGCCGCAAACCATAATTTAGGGTTTTCCGTCCATACGCTCTGGTTTGGACGTTTTGGCAAGCTAGGCCAATATTTTGGGGAGGCCGACCATGCGGGATCCGCGTTGGTTCGGCAGTGAATATTCCATACCTGCTTGGGGGTTATGGAATTGATCTCGGGCCATCCAATCATCTTTGGTGAGGTTGGATGAACGAGATCATATCCAAACCGATACTGGACAGTCCGGATGCTCAATCGGGCTAGTATAACACACGAGAGAGTTCTCAATCGGGCTAGTATAACACACCGAGAGTTGCAACCTGTACGGGTATTTCGTACATGCTTTCATTATAATGCTTGGAGGTTCGTGTTGCTCTGCTGAGAGCAACACTCAGTCGTCATGCCTTGCGATAATGAGTACAGAAATACAAGGCTGCTCATGCATTAATTAATAATGCTATAAATTCACAGGGTATATGGGATTGTTGCTACATGCTCCAACCTGGATGAATTTCATGTATTCACAGAATGGGATTGTTGCCACATGCTCCATTCTAGGTGAATTAGTAAAGTGAAGGAGCATCCAACACTTATTAATGGCTTTATCTTTTACAAGATGTCAGCGCATAATTTTCTGGCTTTTACAATTTTAACCTTAAATGAAAATCCACCATCAACATTAAGTCCCCTTCCTAGCACATAATGGTTACACTATTGTGGGGTAGGCATGAGATGGTGACATATACAAACGTAAGAAGACAAGATAAAGGAATTCTACCTGGAGGGATTCTGGCCGTGGGCAATCCTCCATACGTGCGCGATCTTAAGCCTTGCTGGACCGGCTTCCTTCCTTAGGGTATTTGAATCAAAAGAGGAATCCAAACAAAAGAGGAATCTTTGTTCTATTGTGATTCTTCTAATTTTTGTCTATAAAAGAGACCAACCCCTTCTCTTTTTCTCACGATTTTTTTTTGTTGAGCAGCTCCCGTCCGTGACCAACGCCGCCGCTCCTGCTGACACTGCCGCCGTTGCTGCTGCCGGAGTTGCCACCGACGGAGTTGTCTTGTCCGTCCGTCCGTCAAGAAGGTTTTTTTCACTTTTTTTTTTTTTTTTTTTTTTTAGGAAAAACCTAATTTCTTAGGTAAAAATCTTTTGATAGATACATCATGCTTAGCTTTCTCATCAAGATTGATAGTAAAAATCACCCATTTTTGCTAGGATAGTTTAGTTCCGCAAGTCTGTGAATACATCGTTTTTGCTTCTTCTTCCGTTGTTGCATGCAAAACTAGCTTCTTAGGTTGTAGCTTGGAAAGAGATTTTGGCTTGAATTTCATGAACACAATTCTCATGAGAAAACCGTGTTATAATACGTGCATACAAGTGGTCCCGCCATGTGTGTTTGATCCGAACGTGGGTCCCACCCACACATGCTTGAAAGTCGACCTCATACTAGCCTTGTGCCCGGACATGAAGCTTGAGTAATACTAGACTTGAAACCAATACCGGACTTGAAACCAATATCGGACTTGAAGATTGAGTGATACCAGACTTGAAACCAATACCTGACTTGAAATCAATACCGGACTTGAAGCTTGAGCCGGTGTGGACCCAATCCTAGCCTTGTACATTCCAACATGAATGCAATTCGCGCATGTACCGTGTGTTTATTATATAAGTACTGACTCCTGTATTTATTGTAGAATGAAGAAAATAACTCCTGTTGATATGTCTTCTGGAGATAATACTGGTGCCAAGTCGGGAAGTGTTGACAGCTTCAAATATATGCCGAACATTGCTGACGAGTTGTTCACCTTGTCTTTTCCAAATATTAGGAAACATCCCTCTCACAGGATAGTCCTGCTTTCCGATTCGTAAAATATAGAAGCTGATCCATCTTCTTCTTCGGCACTTGTGATGAGGTTCTGTCTTCAAAGAAATGAATATCCGCCATCTCCTATCGACTTCAAGGCTTGTCATATTCCACTGGCCTCTTATGAAGGATGGATGAGGCGCATGTTGAATAATAAGAACATTAAAGCCAATTTGACCAAAGCGCAAATCCTCGATGCAGTCATGGCATCTGCTACTCTTGAAATTAAGAAAGACGCTGCAGGTTTGATTACTTTCATTTCTCGGTGGCCCCCTTCTACTCATACAACTATATCTAGATGGGGAGAGATGACTATTACCCTGAAAAGCGTAGCTGCATTGATGAACCTTCCTATTGCTATGAATCTTTATTATGAGCTTTCTGACACGGAACAACGTGATTATGACACTATACTCCGAAAGGTGGCGGAATTCGACGATCTGGACAAGGAGGAGAAAAAAGATACAAGATGCTTTTACACCTGGTGGGTATCGGAATGGTCTCCTGTAAACCCAGAGCCGAATCAGGAGTTGGAAAACGAGCTCAATGTGATTGCATTCTGTCTTTGTGGTTATCCGAGAGATATATATGACGACAGTTACGGAAAGAAAACCATAAGGGGTGTTCTGTTAAGATTGCTATAAAGCTAGCAAAAAGCGAAGTTCTTCCCTTAGGTGCCTTGTTCCTTGGATCATTGTATTCTCATCTGGACGCCTTAGCAATGAATATGCATGTTTCCAACGGGTACAAGAAGGTGGAGTCGTATGTCCACTTCGCTTTTCTTCAGGCATTCTTGTGGGAACATTTCAAAAGTTATGCTCCTGCTCCTGCCAACTTCGCTCGTCAATTTGTATGGTGGCTCGAGAATACTCCATTGGCAGAGGAGGCGTCCCAGAACTGGTGCGAAACTCGTGGATATCTTTGATAATGTGTCTTCTGTAACTTTCCGTCCATGGGGGCCGATCCACCCTTCCATTGTTCAGCCAAAGACTTTTGCTATTGCTTCTGACGGTCCTGATGCTGCATTGCGTACCGATGCCGAGACTATGAAATTTGGAGAACTTATTTACCAGCACAGCTGCATTCCAGGATATATCCCGTCTCTATTCAACGAAGCTCTTACTGTGACTCCGTATAACATCGACATGGCTGCTCGTCAAATGGGATTTGACCAGTGTGCTCCCTTTTTTCTTCTTTCGGAGGCTTCGAAAGAACTTCTCCTGGTTATATTTGATGTTGACATATTCTTTGCATCGCAGAGTCTTCCCTTCTGGCCTATTGGGAGAAACTCAGTGGTAACCGATAAGTATAAGGAATTTTGGAGGAAGCAACCAAGAGTTCTCGGAAGATGTTGTGACAGATTCCCATGGTGAGCCATCTTCTGACGTCCTGAATGAGCATTTCCGGTTGAGGCCACTTCCAGCCAAACGGACCAGAGCTGAGGATTGCAGTCCCCAGGTAGGAGAGAGATCTAAGAGGCGGGCATGTGGTTCGGTGATCCTCAATTCCTCCAATATGCGAGGTATTTAAATCTCTTTCCGTTGGTTCCTTCATTTCTCCAGAGTAAATTCTTCTAAGAGTGATCCTTGCTTGAAATCAGGGAATTCCGAGAATGTCTTCACAAGGTTGGCGCATTCAGAATGAGAAGTCCGGCGGTACTGATGCTGAGAAGTCTGGCGGTACTGATCTTCATGCTGAGAAGTCCGGCGATACTAATCTTCATGCTGAGAAGTCTGGAGAAACCGCTCCTTTTCCCGACCATGACAGAGATGATGCAAGCTCGGTTGGACAAGGCGCCTCCCTAAGTGATCTTGTTGATGGGGCCGTGATGGAAATTAGCACCCAGAGCGAAGTAGATATCGGGAGGAATGTAAGAGAGGCAACATCCTCTATTGTTGAGGTGGCTCCCCTTGAAGAATGTTCTGAGCATATTCAAATCAATGAAGCTGTCGTGGTGACTTCTTCCGAAAGATTTCCTGCAACTGACAATGCTCCTATGATTGGTGAAGTATTGGTAGCGCAACCTGGAGCTTTGTTCGATCCTCCTTTCATTGTCCCTTATCCAGGTCATGTGTTGGTTGGAGGATTCAGTGTGCCGGCTCGGTTCAAAGAGTTGTACACGGCAATATTGGAGAAACACGGCCACATTGCTACCACTACGAAGCTCAAAAGTCGTCTTGCATTGGTCAACCGCGTTCAGGAGGCTTTATTTTCTATCCATGGGATGAGCGTCACAACTGGTCGAATGGTTTCTGAGGAGATGATTGAAGACTGAAAGTGCCATCGAGATGTGTTTGTGCAGTACGACTTCAATTCTCCTTGGTTCCTCAAAGGGTTCTCCGAGATTCAGGAGCTCCAGAAATTACAAGGTGAAGCCCCTTCTGCAGAATGTGTTACTCGCCAGGAAGAAGAGGTTGAAAAGTTGTCTGAGGAGTTGAAGCTGAAGCAGGTTGTACTTCAAAGGATGAAAGTCGCTCTTGCCCAGAAGGACGAGTTGCTGCTGAAGTTCCTTGAAGGATTTGTGATATACACTTGTCTCTTCTTTTTCTTTTTTGAGTGATAGTGAGGATTTCTTTTCATATTTGACTTCCGGTTTTGAATTAATAGGTAATTGAATTGGTTTATTTTGAGATAGTTTTATGAATAACTTTCCTGAAAGAGGTTATTTTAAATGGAATTTGCATCTTGGTCATGAATGATTGCACATGTCATATGGAATTGCAAATGTCGTGTAAAAGGGAGGTATGAAGGGAAGCAAACATGCGTTTGATCACTGAGCCTCTTTCTCCATGTGCGGGATGCTGAGTCCCCAGTGAATTCTAAAACTATCTTTCTTGTAAAATTGCTGAATAGAACTTACTTGCTTTTGAAGTCTCACTTGTATCAAACCGAAGTAGCCTCTCCAAGGAAGTCGTCCGCATTAATTTTTTAGAGAATGAGAGCTATCCCTCCGAACCAAGTTTCTCCTGAACAATGCGCTTCAAAGCGTTGCACTTACTGGTAGGGTGGTGAAGGAACCGGTGGAAATGACAGTCCTCGGGTCCATTACTTCTTGGTCAGTGGGTGGACGCCATACCGGAGGTAGCTCCACCTCTCCGTTTAGCACCCACGCCTCCAGCAACTCCAAAATCTTCTTTATTGGGAAGGGAAAGTGTAGGTACCTTGAGTCTAGCTTTTCCTGTGTTAGTGGGCGTAGTGATGTCTCTTCGTGGCTTTGATGTGGAGCATGTTCCGGAGATGAAGTTGGAAGATCTGTGAGTGTCATCATATCTGCGGATCGTTTGCCCGGGTAAAGGGATGTGGATGGTGTCGTAATATCACTGCTGAGTGATCGAATTGAACGCTCCCATCCTCTGTATCCACGTATTTCTTGATCGATCTCTCCTTCCTCAAGCATTTCTTCGCTTGGTTGGAAGGTCGATGCGGATTGGACAGTCTTCCGAGCTTCAATAAGAGTTTTGAGATATAAATCTTCTAGCAGGGCTCCGTAGGCTGCATGCTCCCTTTCTTTATCTGGCAGACATTGTAGTATTCCGGACAAGTCCCTTCCTCTGTGGAGTTGCCTCGAGTCTTCATTGCTGGCTGGACCATGTTGTTCCTCTTTCCTGAGTCTCCTGCGATTACGCGCTCTTTTTGCTTCTCCACTGGTAAAGTTATGACTCCTGGCTAAGGATTCAGCGTTTCTTGCACTGCCTGAGTAGATGCATGCCGACCCTTCTTGTAATTATGTTGTTATATCATTCAAAAGGCGTAATGTTTCGCTCTGTCTTCTAGCGATACCAGCTTGATTTGCCAAAACATATTCCAGCATTCTAGCTATACTTCCCATGGTATCTGAACCACTTGTGGTTTCCTGGTGAGGATACATCGCGAGATGAAAACCGAAAAATTGAGAATTCAATTTTGTGCAACCGAGAGATCAACCTCCCACTGTGGTCGCCAATTGTTTATGGGTGAAAACTATTCCCATCGGATTTGGTAATTTGGGGTGTGTGGATGAGGAATGAATCTAAACCCTAAACAAATGCACTGCGCGGTGAAAGCTTGTAGATTCGGAAATTAATCTGTGCAAGTCCTGCCTAAACCAAGAAATGGCCGTTCCAGACTCGTTTCGGTCACAAAGTGAAGGAGATGGGGTTAATCTTAGGGAGGGAAGCGAAGAAGGTGTTGAGATTGTGAAGATGTTGGCTTGCTTTGACTTGTAACAGAAATATGAGCAATCTTACGATTGATGCAAGCAGGCTCTGGGTGTTTGAATACGTTTTGTATTAACACTTGGTTTCTGTCTCGTCTCGACTTGTGTTGTTTTTCCTCCTGTGTTGAAAATAAGGAGGAGAACCTATTTATACAAGTCATTTGAGCCTTATTCACGTCTCTCGTGGGAAGTGGAGGAAGTGGAGTGATGGAGTAATGGAGGTGTGTGTTGGTGTTACCCGACCAGTCTTGCCCACTTCTCTTGTCATCTCTTAACCGTCCATGACTTCCTGACACGTTCTTGTGATGGCGCGTTGTTGCCGCACGTTGTAAACCGCCAGACCAATACCCCAGTATGTATCCCCCAGTTTGTGACATGATTGTTGTCTCGAGTGTGTGGATCGTGGGACCCACAAAAGGTAGCATGTAATGCTAAATTGAATAACTGCGTTATTCAGGAAGTTGATACTTGTGAAGTATCATGTGTATTTTATGCAGGTACTGCATCATGGTGTGGTAAAGTGACGGGTGGTGATCACCATGACGCCTTATTGACCAATTAACTCCTGACCAGGGTTGTATAACCAAGCCGGTGAAGTTGGACGGATGAGATGATCTTTGAGACACTCATCTGCGACCGTTGGTGAAATCAGGGTTTTGAAGAGGTGCGCAGGCATCACTCTTCAGCTTGGTCGAAACCAAGCATGGGAAGGGTTTTGGAAAGGACCGACCGGGCATGCGTGTAGACAGCATGGCGGTGTACACGTCCGTATCTCTCTGTCCCATAAAGGCGCGATCTAGGCCACTCAATTTGACCGGCAAAGAGGAGTGGTTGAGATCGATTTTGCGACAGAAATCCGGTGCCGCAAAAGCCACGCATCGTGCCAACTTCGGGCGCGCGCTCCAAGACGACCAAGCTTGGTCGGTCTTGCCCAATCCGTCCGGCATGTAGGTGGTAGGATGGTATTCACGCCTATACCTGACTGTCCCATGAAAACGTGATCTAAGCCACTCAAATCGTCCGGTGAAGTTGAGTGGTCGAGATCAGTTTGCAATTTGGGAAGTGTGACCACGCAAGTTTGGACGCGTTTTGGGATAGCCGGGCATGATATGCCTTGGCCGATCAGTGAGGGGATAGACGGGCCCACGGTGGTCATGCTGGTATGACCGGACCTGCTTAATCTAATCTGGGACCCTCCATTCGTGCCGGAGAAGATGGACGCTCGTGATGCTCAAAACCCTAATTTGGGTTTCACGGCCGTGCGACCATGCTTTATTCGGCGTACGAATTGGGATAACCAACCATGGTTGGTCCTGACCGATTGGTCAGGTATGTAGGCGGGACCACGGTGAATGTGTTGACATGCTCTGGGCCCTTTGAATCTATATCTACGCCCTCCATCTATACCTGCGAAGATGAATGGTTGAGACTATTTTGCGACACATGTAATATGCCGCAAACCCTAATTTAGGGTTTTCCGTCCATACGCTCTGGTTTGGAAGTTTTGGCAAGCTAGGCCAATATTTTGGGGAGGCCGACCATGCGGGATCCGCGTTGGTTCGGCAGTGAATATTCCATACCTGCTTGGGGGTTATGGAATTGATCTGGGCCATCCAATCATGCTGGTGAGGTTGGATGAACGAGATCATATCCAAACTGATACGGACAGTCCTGATGCTCAATCGGGCTAGTATAACACACCGAGAGTTCTCAATCGGGCTAGTATAACACACACCGAGAGTTGCAACCTGTACGGGTATTTTGTACATGCTTTCATTATAATGCTTGGAGGTTCGTGTTGCTCTGATGAGAGCAACACTCGGTCGTCATGCCGCACCGATAATGAGTACATGAAATACAAGGCTGCTCATGCATTAATTAATAATGCTATAAATTCACAGGTATATGGGATTGTTGCTACATGCTCCAACCTCGGATGAATTTCATGTATTCACGAGAATGGGATTGTTTCCACATGCTCCATTCTAGGTGAATTAGTAAAGTGAAGGAGTATCCAACACTTATTAATGGCTTTATCTTTTACAAGATGTCAGCGCATAATTTTCTGGTTTTTACAATTTTAACCTTAAATGAAAATCCACCATCAACAACGCCAAGACCGCGATGAGCACGAGAATACCCTAGCGTTGGCCCAAGGGGCGAAGGCTAAAGGGAGAATTATTTGAGACATCTACAAACTGATAAGTGATGCCAGTTGGGGCCTATCCCAAGCCAACGTTTAGTATGACGAAAGTAGGCTTATGGCGGAGGTCGTGGACGTAGATATTGCTCGTTGTCGCCTGTTGGTAGTTAGTTAGATTAGGCGCTAGCTTCGGGGATAGTTTCCTTTATCTGCCATTTATTTCATGCACTTTGCTTGTTGGATTTTCCCTTCTCAGCTTATATATATATTTCAATCTCTTTCCTTTCTGTTATGTTATCGAATTTTTTTCTTTGATTGATTCCCTTTGACCCAACCTCATGGACGTTGCCACATTGGTCTTAGGCCTTGGTTCCCGAGTCTCTAATATCTATGTCGATATTATCCTCTCTCTTAACCTTGTTTTGACACGTTTCTCAGCATGCATAAAGGGTATGAGCAATTGCTTCGTATTCCACGCCTTCTTCCTTCGTATGTGTATATAAATACCCCCATGCTATTCTCGTTTCTTAATCTTGTTTATCGTTACATCTACTATCATATACTCCCTCCCTCCATTCCAGTTTAGATGATGTTTTTTGAGTTTTCACGCAGATTAAGAAATGGAGAGAGATATGAAAATTTTCCTTCTATGCCCTTGAAAAAAGTCTTCAAACATTAATTGTTATTAGTGCATTTAAAAAGAAAACTGATAGTTCCAAGAAAAAATATAAGGGTGTTGTTGGTAGTTTTATGGAAAAATATGGAAACTTTGAAGTATTTTGGAACAAAAAAGTAACCCTAAAACATCATCTAAAGTGAAACGGAGGGAGTATATATTTTGCTTGGTAAATCGCCATTATGGCTAACTCTCTTCACGGGTATGTGTTGTCCTTAGCACCCATTTCCATGTTAGTCTCGGCTTCGTTCAAACAAGACGAGTTGAAACGGTTTCTGTTCGCAAAGGCTGAGGTTGAGGAACTTTGGACACAGAGAAAGATAAGCAGGGATGCTAAACGCGCGAATTTCAGAGCCCGGTACGAGGCTTATCAAACTGCTCAGGCCAAGTCCCCTGGTCGGGTATCATTGGAGGTCCAACAGGCGCTGGACAAAGCTATCACCGCTCGCGACGCAGCCAATCAGTTATTCGCGGACTCTTTGATGCTGGTGGCTACTATGGATCGTGCCATCTCTGATTGTCATCTTTGGGTCCCTTATCAGGGGGCCTTATCGCTTCTCGGTCATACTCTGACTTTAGCGGCCGCGTCCACACTTGTACCTCAATGTTACCTTGATGACGAGTTGGCTCGTTTATTGATTTTGAAGGAAGAGGTGGGTCTGATGTGGATGCTTAGGCTAATTCGTCATGATAAGGCGCGCAAGGAGTACAATGGGCATGAAGATACTCTTTTAATTTCTCGCGGGGCCGGTGTTGAAGATAACATGGTCCAGGATATTCTCAGGTTGGTGCATGAAGCCGATCAAGACGTTCGTTTGGCTACTGCACAATGTGTAGATGGTCGCTTGATGGTGGAAGCCTTAGACGCTGATATTGCTAGATGTCGAGCACTGATGGCTGGTTAGGTTTATCACCGTGGAGTTTCTTTTTAGTTTGAATGTCTTTTGTACTAGATTGGTGTGAATAAAGTCTTTGTTTTCAATTTTGAGGGTGATATTATTTGCTTGAATACGAGTGTATCGTACCTTCGGTCCGTCTGTGACTTGTTCTTCTCTTTCTCTCTCTCTGACTCCCCCCCTCTCTTTTTTCATGTATCTATTCTCCCTCCCTCCCCTCTTTTTTTTCTTCAAGGGAGTTGGACGGGGCGGGCGTTGTTTAAACGCGCCTATTCCCCCCTCCACTTTTTTATTTTCAAGGGAGAAGGGTAGGGCGGGCGTTGGTTAAACGCGCCTATTCCCCTTCTCTATTTTCAAGGGAGTTGGACGGGGCGGGCGTTGGTTAAACGCGCCTACTCCCTCTTTTTATTTTCAAGGGGGAAGGGTAGGGCGGGCGTTGTTTAAACGCGCCTATTCCCCCCCCCCCCTTTTATTTTTAAGGGAGAAGGGCAGGGCGGGCGTTGGTTAAACGCGCCTATTCCCCCCTCTCTATTTTCAAGGGAGTTGGACGGAGCGGGCGTTGGTTAAATGCTCCTACTCCCTCCCTTTTTATTTTCCAGGGAGAGACCTTTTGTGAATTTTGTCAGTCGATCAGGCGCCTTTGGCTGCCCTGAGACCTTTTGTGAACTTGTCAGTCAATCAGGCGCCACTAGCATTCCCGAGACCTTTTGTGAATTTTGTCAGTCGATCAGGCGCCTTTGGATGCCCCGAGACCTTTTGTGAACTTGTCAGTCAACCAGGCGCCATTAGCATTCCTGAGACCTTTTGTGAATTTTGTCAGTCGATCAGGCGCCTTTGGCTGCCCTGAGACCTTTTGTGAACTTTTCAGTCAATCAGGTGCCATTAGCATTCCTGAGACCTTGTGAATTTTGTCAGTCGATCAGGCGCCTTTGGCTTCCCTGAGATATTTTGTGAATTTTTCAGTCAATCAGGTGCCACTAGCATTCCTGAGACCTTGTGAATTTTGTCAGTCGATCAGGCGCCTTTGCCTGCCCTGAGACCTTTTGTGCATACGCCATTTTTCCAACTTACTTTATTGCTTAAAGCAGGAATTTACAAGGTAGGACTCAAGCGTAAATTTTTTTCAACCACTTGCCATTGATGGGTGTTTTGACCTTGGTCCCATTCGTGCGCCGAAGCTTGTAGTATCCGCTTTCTGGAACTTTCCTTATTGTGAACGGGCCTTCCCAATTTGCTGCGAATTTTCTAGCACTAGCATTTCTCTGTACGTGTGGGGAGATTTTTAAGACTAGCTCATCAACCTTGAAGGGCATCTCCTTTACATTCTGGTTATAGTAGTTAGTTGCACGCTTCCTATAAGCTTCCGCAAACCTTTCTGCCCGTGCTCTTCTTTCCTCTATTGTGTCTAAATGGGCGAATCAGCTCACTTCATCTGGCATGGTATGACTAGCCATTGCCACTCTTGCAGATGGGATTGCTATCTCTGCGGGTAGAATTGCATCTTCTCCGTAGACCAGTGAGTAGGGGGATGCGCCTGTAGAACTTCGCTTAGAAATCCTATACGCCTAGCGTGCCAACGACAACTGCTCGTGCCACTCTCTATGGTGGTCATGCACTATTCTACTGAGGATGCGGATGAGCGTCTTATTTGTTTCCCCCGCTTGCCCATTCCCTTTGGGATAATAAGGGGTAGACGTGTGGATCCTTACATTGTATTGGCGGAGTAGATCAATTACATCTTTGTTCACGAATGATTTCGCGTTATCTGCCTTGATTATCATTGGCGCGTCGAACCTGCAAATGATGTATTCTTTGATAAATACGGCTATTGTGGCACCTGCGTAATCTTTGAGGGGTATCGCTTCGACCCATTTCGACGCGTACTCGGTGGCGGTGATTATGTACTTATGTCGCTTTGAGGATGTTGGGTTGATTGGACCTATAAGATCGAGCCCCCAGCTGTGGAACGGCCAGGGTGTTACTATGCTATGCAATAGTACGTGGGGGGGGGGGGGGGGGTTGGATCAAGTTTCCATGTGTCTGGCATTGCAAGCATCTTCTGGCGTGTTCTGCGGTATCACTTTCCATGGTCGGCCAGTAAAACCCTCCTTTGTAGATTTGAAGGAACAACTTCCGCATCCCCTGGTGCTCTGCATCGTGGGATCGGGTCATGACTTCTATGGCTTCCTTATTTGACAAGCATCGCAGCGCGCAATTACCATAACTTTTCCGATAGAGAATGCCTTCATGCATAAATAAGCGCGCTGCCTTCTTTTGTATTTTGAAAGCCATTTGTATGTCACCAGGCAGCTTCCTGTGTTGGATGAAATCGATGTAAGGTTGTATCCAGTCTACTTCTTCGACTTTGCAGACCTCCGCGGGCTTTGGCGGGGCTTGGCAATCGGCACAACTATCTTGGAGTGTTTCTGCTTGAGCCGAAATACTTGGCCAATATACTCCCATCTTTTGAAGCCTTTTGTATAGATGAACGGCACGGTCTGCCCACATGTTTCCGTGTATAGTTCCCATAGTAACTTCTCCGCATCCCTTTTGTTTACACATCTTGCGAGGGATCCTCCGGCCGCCCTGTAATACATCGCACCTTGGATCATCACGAACTGCTTTAAGTCTTGAGTAGGAATCGCTCACTCTTCGTCCATCCGCGTCAAGTCTTCGATGTATGCCTTTCTCCAGTCGTCCGCCTCCTCGAAGGAAAAATCCTCTTTACAAGTACTAGGCATCCCTTTTCTTCGTACCGTAATCGTTCCCTCTTCTTAGTTGTTTAATGATACCTTACTTGCCAAGGTAGCTAGGGCGTCTGCGTGTTTATTTCCGCCTCTGCTAGTATAATCTAAAGTCAATCCCGTTTGACTCATTAGCCTCTGGGCCTCTGCCCGGTAGGGGTCCAGGTGCGGCTCTTTGACGTGGAAATCTCCGTTCACTTGATTCGTAACAAGCCGGGAATCTCCTTTGACTTCAACGCCTCCAAGGTTAAGCTCTTTCGCCATTTGGAGCCCCAAAATTAGGGATTCATACTATGCCACATTATTAGTGCATGGAAAATCCAGTTTGAACGAGTATGAGAGTAGTTCTCCCCGGAGGCTTCGAAGACTACTCCTGCTCCTCCCACAGACCCGTAAGAGAATCTGTCAAAGAACATGATCCACGGCTTGTCAACATCCGCGGCTGAGACCTCTCCAGGTATGTATATGTATACTTCATCATCTCCTGCTCCTGGGAACATGGACATGAGGTCGGCTATTGCTTGTCCTCTTACAACGTTCGGCCGCTGGTACTTGAGCTCGAATTCCGACAGTTGAAGCAACCATCGGTAAGTTCTCCCTGTAAGGACAGGCTTCGAAACCAGGTACGCTATCGGGTTCGCTGCTGCCACCACAATGGTTTCATGTGTTAGGAGGTAGGGGCGCAACTTTTGAGTCGCGTATATGAAGGCAAAACATGCTTGCTCTACACGTGGGTATCTTAATTATGCATCTCCTAGGACTCGACTCACGTAATATATAGGTGACATCTCAGTTCCCCCCATGTATTTCGGGAGAACTGCGCTAATTGTTGAGCTAGTAAATGCCGTGTAGAGATAAAGAGAGACTCCGCGTATCGGAGGTCTAAGAATCTTAGGGCTGACAAGACATTGCTTCAACTTTTCAAAGGCGGCACACTGTACCTCTCCCCATACGATGGGTATACCTTTTTCAGCAAGAGAAGGAACGCAGTCATCAGCTGTGCTAAATCAAGTACGAAGCGTCGTATGTACGATATTCGTCCTATAAAGGCTTGCAACTCTTTGGTGTTCGCCGGCGGTGCCATTGTTGTGATTTCGACTTTGCTCGGGTCTACTTGAATCCCATCATTAGTCACTACAAAGCCTAAGAACTTCCCGGATGTGACCCAAAGGCGCAATTGAGAGGATTCATCTTGAGTTTGAATTTCCTGCATCTCTCAAAGGCCGTCCTTAGGTGAGAGATGTGATCCCCAGCCTCTTGTGTCTTGACTACGATGTCGTCAACATATAATTCTACTGTCTAGTGTAGCAAGTTGTGGAAGATGGATGTCATGGCGCGCTGATACGTGGCACCTGTGTTCTTCAGTCCAAACTACATTACTACATAGTAGAAGTTGCCATATGGGGTTTGGAAGGCGGTTTTCTTTGCACCTGCAGGGTCCATCTTTACTTGGTTATATCCACTGAATCCATCCATGAAAGAATATCTCTTCTTTTTCCCGGTCGCGTCTAGCGTCATGTCGATGTTTAGCAGCGGGAAATCGTCCTTTGGGCAAGCTCGGTTCAGGTCTCTATAGTCTACACAACACCTCACCTTTCCATTTTTCTTGGTTACTGGAACGATGTTAGCCAACCAAGTGGGGTGTTGTATTGGCTTAATGAATTTGTATTTAAGTAGCCGCTCCACTTTCTCCTTTATCGCAAGGGCGATAGCCCTAGGAAACTCGCGGTTTTTTTGCTTCACGGGTTTGAATTCAGGCGATACTCCTAGATTATGTACCACGAGGTTGTTATCTAAACCCGGCATTTCGTCATAGTCATAAGCAAAGACGTCCTTGTATTCTATAAGTAACGCGATCAATGCTGCCCTTTCCTCTTGGTCCAGACTCTTTATTATCACGATGAAGCGCTTGTCTTCTCATGTTCCTATGTTGATTTCTTCCATTTCATCCACGGTGAGGTCTTTTGGCGTTCGTTCCTCATTGGTTCCCGTAGTGACGCTCTCTAGATGATCGCGTAATTCTTGGTCATCAATCGTGTTGTAGGGAAGCTCGGACAAGATTTGTTCTGTGCTTTCATCGGGAACTCCCGCTCCACTTATCAACTCGTCAGCATGGTTTTGCTCATTTGCGGGTATTCCCTCGTCTAACTGCTATAATCGGTACACATGTCCACCATCGGGCCTAGAGAAGCGTTGGAAACTGGGCTGCTCATCTTGCTTCCTTTTTCTTTCCGTTGGTAATACCATCCTTGACGGACTGAACACGGATTTGGTGGGTTCCGTTTTTTCTTCATCTCCCCACTTCGGCAACGGGGTGCATCGAGCTTCAGGCATTTCGTCCTCTTCTTTTAGCTCATCATAGAAAATTGCATCCGTCATATATGCTTCCTCTGGGTCGAAAGGGTTGCTCGTGGCGGGAATACTGCTTGCCTCCTATGTTAGTTTTTACACATTGATGGTACGTCGACGCGACTACTTTGTGATTGAGTAACCAGTCTCTCCCTAGTAGCACATGGAAGGTAGTGTCATCTTCTAGAACATAAAATGGGGTGGTCCATCGGATATGACCAACCTTCATTGCTGGGTTTATGATTCCAATAGTTGTTTGGGCGTGGCCCCCAAACCCTTTTATTGTGGTGACCCACATTCTTATCACAGACCGCTGTATGCCTAAAACATCGAGCGTATGCATCGAAATCAGGTTCATAGAAGCGTCCTCGTCAACAAAAGCTCTTTTTAGCGGCTGTCTGTTGACGTACACGGTGAGATATAGAGGCCTGAGGTGCTCTCCCGGGTAACATATGTCTTCGTTGGTGAATATGATCGCCTCCTTAGGGAGAATCCCATAGGGCCTCCCTGCTGTTATGGCTGTTATGGCCTTAGACGCTTCCTTGATTTGATCTTCGCTAAAGCCGAGCGAATCAAAGAACTGTTGAGCCAATACTGTCTTAGCAAATTGATGAGCCACGCCGTTGTGTTAGCAAAAGTAGAATTCTCCATATCCACCTCGCATGCTTCTACTTCATCCTCGGTCCAGGGCTTCCAGGCATCTCCATCATGGGAAATCATCATTACTTGATGTGGGGCGGTTTTTCCATCTTCCGCTTTGTTTATTTCAATCTCGCATATTTCCAGCTTCTTCTGAAACATCCTTCGCAGGTTGAAGCAGTCAATTGTAGGGTGTTGTATCCTCCGATAAAAGTGACAATAGCGCGCATCATTTTTTTCAAGAGTGCTAGGATCCACTTTTGTCGGGGGCAATTGGGTCTCCTTGTTTTCTACCCATTGTTCTAATAATCCGACAATTTGTTCCTTGCTGCAAGGCAGAGGTGGCGGGAGCGCTTGTGTTCCCCATCCCTCGCGATTATTATTTGCACGTGTATTTCTTGGCATGGTCGATACAATGTTAACTGAGTTTCGCCAAACATAATCCGAGTTTGTTTCTTCAATGCAATCGGAGATCCTTGCGGCTGCCTCCTCCAGTTACACAAACGTGGGGAAGCGAAAGTTTACCAGATTATTTTTGAAAGATGGAGTCATCCCCTGGACACAAATTTCCACTAACGCTTCTTCTTTAACATCTTCATGGCAATCGAGAGTGAGAAGGCGGAATCTAGCGATGTATTTTTCTATCTCCTCGCCTATGCGTTGATTGGACTTGCTCAGGTCTATGGTTGTGACTTTCCTTTTTGCTGAATAGAATTTTCTTAGAAAAAGTGCTGACATGGCTGACCATGAATGAACGCTCCCTAGCTTGAGGTTGTCGTACCAGGTGAACGCCGTATTAGTCAGTGATTTTGGAAACTCTCTCAGACCTAGCTTCCTATCTGCCGCGCGATCATTCATTGTAGACAGAAATCGACTGAGGTGCTCTCTCGCGTTGTCTTGGCCATTGTAGACCTTGAATTTTGGTGAAGTATAATCTTCTGGGTATTAATATTCCATCAGAGAAGTAAGGACTCTGCATGAAGTTACAATTGTCTTGTTTAACGATTCTGTAATTTAATTCTAGGTATTTTGCAATCGCCTCTTGTGTCATAGCCGCATGCTCGTTTTCCATTTCCTCTACATCTTCTGTTGTTTCTTTAGCATTTTTCCTTGCACTTACCGCCTTCATGAGCTTTCTCAGCTCTCGTTCTTTACATACGTGCTCTTCTAGTTCTTTTTGCATCTCCTCGAGGAAAAGCTGAGTGAGCGGCGCTTCCTCGCTCTCGTGCTGCTTATCTTCTTCGTACGTGATGTTTGATTTCTCGCCTGCGTGATTGGGTTTGATACTATACCTACTCTCTATCCTTATGGGTTAATTGGGTGTGTGTTTAGGTTTCTTGTCGCGTCTGAGCTAGCGCCTTCTGTGTGTGTCATCGTAAGCTAGGCACGAGCCTCCGGGTGTGGTCGCCAAATGTTGAGAGGTGAATTTCACTTTAGGTTCTACCCATCCTAGCTACTACACATGACCTCACAATTCCAATAATAGTAAGAGAGATTTGTCCTTACATTGTACCTTGTCCTTTCTTTTATAGGATTTCCTAAAAGCCCCTCTTTTCATTACTTCATGACACATGTCCAATACCTCTTAATTACCCTTAATGCCATTTTTGACATAACCCTTTCCTTCTTCATTAATTCCTCCTTTATTCCTCCATATTTCATGGGTATCTTCTATTTGGGCTTGGGTTTAGTCCCCAAGTCCTATATCTTAGCCCAAGTTCACCTCTATTCTTAGGGGCATCTCCAACTCGTTAAGGGGTATTATTTTTTCATGTATCAACTGGAAGAAATGTTGCGCTCATGACTCCTGCAAAGAGAGATGAGGAACAATATATGATCCCCATTCTTCCGATAAACATCAACTGCCAAACTACCATATTTGAAACTAACACGGGGTAATAAGCTTTTGCTCCCAAACCAAACTCGCTTGCTTCTCTATGAATCGCCGAGAAATCTCTGTTTATCATACCTCCAATTGTGTAACTTATTGTAGCAAACAAGGCCACACAAACTTGAAATTGCAACATAATAGGATAAGTCATGGCCTGGTTTGCCTTAGCATAAGCAACTTGGGTGCTCAGTGCTCACCATAATGAATCCTAAAATTGAAGCAGCACCTACAGTTATAAAGAAACCAAACAAGTACTGAGCATTCGTGACGCTAGGGAGACGATCACCATCTCTTCTTATACCAAGCAGTATAAAACCCATTATTATAACCACAATTGCATTCATCGTGTACGGAGTGAACTTCTGTTTAACCCAAATGAACGAAACCAAGGACGTGAAAACAAGTTTGGTTGCAACAAGAAGAGACCATGTTGATACAGGAAGATATTATAAACCATAATAAAACATAAAATTGATAATTCCATATATTATGCCTATCAGTGCAGCGTAGACCAAAAGCTTCCGAGAAGCAAAGAAGTCGGTATTAGGTAGTTTCCTATCGCGTCGCAGATAAAAGATTACGAGTGGAATGATTAATATAGGAAACCCAACCATTTGTAACCAACTAGATAACCATTTTCGACTACCACCATGTAAGAAATAGAGTATAAGAAGTAAAGGTCCAACTACCAGTCCTAACATATTCAGTGTGCAGCTTAAAATTAGTAATCCCCATTTCATTACCTTTGCAGAGCACTTGACCTTTGCTGGAGAAGAATCCTCTTCGTCTTGCTGAGGATTATGATTTTCTTGTCCGGTGAACGACTCTCCTTCTTCTATTCTGTCAATGTTCATAGGCATAGCTACCAATATCTTCTCAGGATTTCAAAGTAGAGTCAATACTTCGCTGTCTGTAGATCTCAAAGTGGAGTCATACGTGAATGCCAGGAATGATATATGCTTAAGAAGGAATTGTGATTCGATTAAACAAAACAAAAAGACAACGAAATGCGCGTTGTTAGCAGGTAATGTGGAGAACTGGAAATTATGATATTAAGTACTTAATGATGGATCCTACGGACGTTACATAGTACCGATATTGTCCCCACTTTCACCACCTTTGGCCAGACAGGTGTGGGGTTTTAATCGAAAAGGCCTCGGTACTATGTAGGGAGATTCCACACCTTATTAGTCTCCACCTAGAACTCCGCATATCCCATGTGGGACTAATCTCATGGGCTTGGGTCGAGCCAAATCCCCAACAATCTCCACCTTAACGAGATCCTATATCTCACCAACTATCGTCGTATGATCACCGTTATGCAACATCTTGAGGTACACCTTGCTCCTTCATGTCCACAACTCCACACTGATTTGCACCACTTAGGTGTACTGCATGCCAACTTAATCTACCGTACACGATCATCATCCGTATACTACCGTCGAACCTGGTTACAGTCAATATGCGCCCTTGAGCCTTGGCTGCCACTTCGAGCTTGCTCCACCTGAGTTAGAGAGGGAGACGATCTAAATCCACCATGAGCCCTAGCTTATGCTTGCCATACTCCACCCGAGTTAAAGTGTTTCGCACCACCTAACTCCACCTTGCGCACCTCATCCTTCCTTGGGGTTGATATCCATAACCATTCGATCTCTTAGTATCCCTAACTATGATACCATTTGATGGATCCTACGGAAGTTACATAGTACCGATATTGTCCCCACTTTCACCACCTTTGGCAAGACAGGTGTGGGGTTTTAATCGAAAAGGCCTCGGTACTATGTAGGGAGATTCCACACCTTATTAGTCTCCACCTAGAACTCTGCATATCCCATGTGTGACTAATCTCATGTGCTTGGGTCGAGCCAAATCCCCAACACTTAAGGAGTTAAGTCAATGCACCTAAAACTAAAAGGCATTAAAAAAATGAAATACTTAACTTAATCTTGTTTTCCTAAAGACCAATTAATTAACAGTTTTTATTTTGACTGTACGTAGCCTGTAGGTGCAAAGAAAAATATACCTTAGTTTAGGAGGTCTTGATATTCAAATCTTATCCAAGAAGGAGTCTTGAAATTTTTGTTGATCGTATAAGAGGATGACCAAAGTTCCAAAATGAAAATTACTGAGAGAACCAATTCTAAATGATTGAAACAAAGGTGGTGAAAAGTGAAAACATGTCCAACCAATCTAGCTAAACTGGAGATGCAAGGTAAATTGCAGGGCTTACGAATTTCCAAGAAAGGTCCTGCTCATTACTTTCATGACCAAACCATACTTCTGCATGGCACTAAAACAAGTTCTAAAATCCTATTCAACCTCGGCAGGACAAGCTATAAACAAAGATAAATCAAGTCTAGTTCACCACCTAAAGTTATGGCCAGCAACAACTCAAGCTTTGGAGGCAAGTTTTCAATTCTCTCTAACTGCAGAACCCCCAAAATATTTGGGAATTACCTTTAAGATTGGAAGGTACTCGGCCCATATCCATGTGGATCTATTGGAGAAACTGCAAAGGAAATCCCAGGGATGGATCACTAAATGTGTGAACCAAGCAGGCAGGATGATATTGATCAACACTTCTTTTACACCAACTGCAAACCATGTCATGCAAACCAAGATACTCCCAGAGCACATACACAAGAAGATTGACAGAATCACCAGGAATTTCTTTTGGGGGCACAACCATCAAACTCGGAAGATGCACCCAATTGGTTGGGACAAACTCGCTCTATCAAATAAAGAAGGCGGAGTTGGAATCAGGTTGATTAAACAACACAATCATGCATTACTAATCAAGCGAGCATGACAATTACAGTCGAGCCAACAAACAATATGGAACCAGGTGTGTGAAGATAAATACCTACACAACTCACCTTTTCTGGAGCACTTGAACTCAAGACCAACTCCACCAAGTGCAAGCCCATATTGGAAGAGCTTAACTAACCTCGTTTCTGTTTTGCAGGATAAGGGTTTCAAAATCATTGGCAATGGTCAATCAACAAACATACACAGTAACTGGATCCCAAACAAAATCTCACCCATAGAAACAAACCTTCCACAAGATTCAAAGGTAGCTCGTCTCAGCAACCCAGATACAAATTCATGGAACCACCATATTATTTTCCAGTCCTTTGATCAATCCACAGCTCATAAAATCATCAACATTCACCTGCCAAACCAAACCATTCATGATAGGTATATTTGGCCATACTCAAAAAATGGAGAATACACTGCAAAAACTAGATACACAACCATCACCAAAAACCAAACTTCACAAGCACATCCCCACCCACCAATAGTTTCAACCACCACCCATAACCTTGTGGAATACAAATCCATCTGGGATTTCCAATGTCCACCAAAACTCAGACTTTTCATATGGAAAGTTGCACTAGAAGGATTACCAAACTTCGACAAACTACATCACATACATCTCACCCCAAACAATCTTTGTCCAGTGTGTGCACTACATCCAGAAACTGAACAACACCTCCTCTTCGAATGCGATAAAGCAACCGAGCTGTGGAATCTGATCATTACCCATTTACCAAGAAGCCCAAACTCAAACTAAAACAGTAACCAACAAACCCGACCAAACCAACACCCAACAAACCAAACAATATCAATGATTTGATTACAACCAACCTCCCAGCAACAACCAAAACTATCTTTGGATTCACAATTTGAAATCTCTGGTTAGATCGTAATAACCAAGTATATCAAAGGAAAAAGAAACACCCAATCAATTGAAGAATATAGTCCTAACAATGTCTGCAGAATATCAATGGGCACAAAGACATATAGCACCAATCTATCCAGGGCAACAACCGCAAGCTTATCCAAAAACAACTACATAGAAAACAATGATACATATCAACTGGCAGCCACCATTGCCACAATGGATCAAAATAAATTCTGATGAAGCATCGCGAGGAAATCCAGGACCGGCAAGAGCAGGATTTATAGGGAGGACAAATACAGGCCACATAAAAATGGCTATGGCAATCCCCCTAGGCATCACAACAGCAATAGCAACAGAAGCATAGGGACTCCTACTAGCAACAAGAATGGCTAAACAACAACAATGGCCTATGGTATGGTTTGAATTGGATTCATCGGCATTAGTAAAACTCATACAAAACATGAATGATGATGTACCATGGTACCTAAAAGGAATAATACAAGAAATCAGCATGCTTATGGAGACCATTCCAAAGGTTAGACTCATACATGCATACAAGGAAGCTAATCGGGCAACAGATAAATTGGAAAACGAAGCGGTAGAGCATCAACAACAATACCCAACTACGTCAACTACAAGAATTTGAGATATATAACACATGCCCAACATTCCTTTCCAATATTTTAATGGATGATAGAAATGGGGTTACTTTCACGAGCACTGTAAGAACAACTTCTTAATCTTAATGCTATGCAACTTTCAAAAAAAAAAAAGTCCAAAAACTGACTTGGGTTATCCTAGTTGGCCAGGGGGACAAAAGTCTAAAAATATCACGAAGAGACGTGCTGATAAAAGATCCTCCTAAATGCGGTGGGACGTGATAAAATATTTTTTTATTCATTTTTTTATAGTCAAAAGAAAAGTAAACTTACAAAACACTAGGTGGTTCCATCCTGAAGTCGCCACATAGGGCAGGAATGAGCTAACCTGGTGGCATAGACCAAGTCATTTGGGTTACATTTTTCTTGCCCCATTAGGCTAACTCATGGGCAGCCCCGTTACAGGTGTGATTAGCAAAATTAAAGAGTATCGATTGAAAACTAGGGATTAAGGCTCTGATATCTTGATAAAAGTAATGTGTTCTTGGGTCTCCTAGGAAATTCTCTCTCTTTATCTTCTCAGTAACTTATGCAGCATTCCCTTCGATTATGATTCGATCCATCTTCAATTTCTTCGCAGCTCTTAATGTCTCTCTAATTCCATATATCTCGGCTTCTTCCGCTGAAGAGCAAATTAAGTTCTTCGAATCTGCATATATAAACTGATGAGCTCTCCAACTAAGAAATCAATACCCCCAATTTCAGTATTAGGATTCCAAGCACCATCAATGTTAATCTTCAGCCAGTTTCTTGGTGGACTCATCTAGTAGGTAGGTATTTTTAGAGTGATAATTAGGAGAAACTAAAGAGGCAGAGAGGAGTTTTCATTGATAAGAATAATAGGGTTACATGGAACAATCCTTTACATACATGTGAAAGGGAATACCAAAGGCTTCCATTTTTGGACCGACATCCATGTGCATGGGCCCTTTAACACTCCCCCTTGTGCGGTTCAATAATGGAACTCCAGATGTACTGCCACATATAGTGCTTTGTCGTTCTCTCCTTGATGACATGTGCCGAAATCAATTGCCTTACTAAAACTTTGACAAGGAAAAACCCAGTGGGATAAAACCTTGCTACAACTCTTCACATGTAGTACTTCACATGTAGTACTTCACATGTTGTCTCTTACTTTACATGTAGTTGTAGTTCATCACATGCAATACGATCTTCAAAGATCGACGAGTCTAAGTTAATTGCCTCGTTAAAACTTCGTCAGGAAAACCCAGAGGGATAAAATCTGAACTAAAGAGAAAGAGTACAATATTAATTAACCTTAGAACATAGTTGGATGCGTATACGTTGCCTCATTAAAACCTTGACAAGGAAAACCCACTAGGATAAAACCTTGACGAATGGAAAAGAGTACAACGTGATAGATGCAGGTAAAGGTGATCCATTGTGGATGATCACTTTGCTCCGTTGAAGTTGACTAGTTGCTTCACAACTCCTAAGGCATAAAATCTTCGTGGGAAAGACAATAGCCTTAGCTGGGAAACTACATTTCCTATGTTTGTTGTTGTCTCATTAAAAAACTTGCCGAGCAACAAAACTCTATGGTAAAAAGTAACCTCGGTAAAGGAAAAGATTTCAACACACCATTAGATGCTCCCCCCTGATGTCAGATAATTTTCATTAGTCTAATGCAATCAAAAAGAGTTTATCACACTTTACTTTGGTGACTTGGATGTTTATAAAACCATGTTGTTGATTCTGGAAGTTACGTTGCTTAACGAACTATCGTGTTTCATTTCTTTGATTCAGATATTTTCAATAATATCAACGCGATGTTTATGTCTTGAACGTTCAACATACTTGATGCTTTTAGTATTGTCTCGCTAAAAACCTTGTCGAGTAACAAAACCCTTTGGGAAAAAACTATTCTCGATCGAAGGGAAAAAGAGTACAACACAGCTTCAATTTCGAAGTAAATTATGTCGACATCATATCTTTGTATCCTCCCCCTGATGTCGGCATCTCCCCCTGATTACTTTCAGAGTTGTTCCAGACAGTTCCTTTAGTCATGTATTTTTCGAAACTGAATATTGGTAATGACTTAGAAAATAGTCTACCATGTCCCCCCTGATTACTTTTGTTGGAGAAGAGATTATTGTTTCTTCATAATCAACAACTTTTGGATTGCACTTTCATTAGCATTACTTTTTATGTCTTTGCAGGGATAAAACAAATTTATGTCAATGGTTACTTTTAAGTACATGATTACATTCACTATACCATTCCAATGACATTGCGTTGGCGTGAAGCTATATCTAGCTAACAAGTTCCCTGAGGATGTAAAATTTAATCGAGTACATTATTATACTAAGTACAGCAATGCGTCTATTGTACTTAGATATGGGAATTTCATCTCCTAACACATCTTCTTCATATTGCTTTGGACGAAATGGTTACTTAGTTACATTTGAACCTCGACTAATCATGGGAGTGCTATCAGGATGCATGTCTTTGTTAAATTGCCTGACGACTTTAGACATATGCAAACTGATGGAATTATATACCACAAGCTCAGTATTCGATCGAGCTTTCCCTAGATTTTTCATCTTAAATTCGGATTTTAAATAGCTTTTAAGGTCTCTTATTACATCAAGAGTACACATCATGTTTGTACCATCAACATAAATAGCTATAATTCCAAGTCAGGAACTTTCTTATGAATACGCAAGGAAAAATAACTTAATTGTTTATCCCCTTCAAATCAAACAGCCACTTAGATGGGTATACCACATCCGCCTGATTGCTTGAATCCATAAGTGAGCGTTCTATCTAACTGTAAACGCACTCTGTGGTTTAGAGTCATTTGATTTGGGAAACAAAAGTCTATCAAATACTTTTGTAAATATCTTATATCTCTTGATTCTTTCAGAGATATGTAACAACCACATACATATGCTACATTTCAAGTCCTTTTTGAAATTACCAAGCTAACTAAGTATCGGAACTATATAACGTTCATCACAAAAGAACAATTCCAGGGCTTTGTTAGAAACCTCGCGCCACAAGGCAAGTCTTTGTACTTTAAGACTACTTTTTTTTCATTATGATTTATGACAAATTAATAATATATGTCTAATAGGCTTTACACTTGGTTGGTTAGCACTACCACACCAAACACCCGTATATTTGCCAAAGAACTAAGTTCTACCTGGATTGTGTAGGCCAAATATGCTATTTATTTGAAATTAATCAAAATAAAACATGGTTCGATCTCATTGTGCTCTACTTATGGAGCCACTATTTATGTATTATATCATCATTGTGCACGCATGATCCTTTCATTGACTCATGTGCATTCTCATAATCCGTTAGGATTTCATTGTTCTCTAGAATCATTTAAAACTTCGGAGCGTCCTCCAGTTTGATTCATGGACATATTCAGAGATAATCTTATGAGATGATTTCTGATGATATAAATAAGTTGTGCCTTACTCACCTACTTCCTTTGTAGGTGAGGATTGATCGAACCAAGTGCTCTCTCCAATTTCCTTTATGGATCCACGGCCTCAACCACACTTCCACTGAGTGAAGTTGCAACACCTTAGTCTATGGTGTATATCCCGTATTGAGAATTTGTAACTTTGCAGGTAGGTTTGCAGCTGGTATGTGTGATCTCATCACTTTAGCAACATCAATGTACATTCTGAAAATCGAATATTCTTTATCACTTCACATTTACATTTGTGGAGTACAAGAATCAATATGAGACACAGTGGGAACACACCACGATAATTCATGCCGTTCCCTTAGAAAATACCTTTTCTTATCTCCCCCTAACGATGGGAAGACTGTCTCATTAAAGTGATAACCCGCAAATCTAGCGGTAAGAGATCTCCTGCCAAAAGTTTTAAAATGCGGATAATTGTTGGGAACTCATTTCCAACATAAATACTTAAAAGTTTTGAAGACCCATCATAGTACGATGTGGAGTCGTAATGGCACATATATAGTGCAACCAAAAATGCGTAAGAACATGAATGTCAGGCTTAAATCCAGTTACCAACTGGTACGCAGAAAAGGTTGAATAATATTAGGTTCTACAAAAATTAAGTAAAGATGCGCGTAATATTGCATATCCCCAAAGCAATAAAAGGTTGGTTGGTATGCATAACCTATTCCTTAGACACCATATGTAACCTTTGATTGTAGCCTCTGGGCAACCATTGGGTATAAGATGCTCTATATTGATCCTATTAAACATGCAATATTCATCAAGTCTTTTTGATGTAAATTCTCTAGCATTAACAAGGGTGGTTAGCCTTTGCACTTTGCATTGTGTAATATGTGCTAGGAGTTTTCAAACACAAATTTCTTGGGAACTATAACTAGTCCAAAATGTCTAAACATTCACCAGATCCATCAGTCACTTTAATGGTCCGCATTCTGCATGAATATTTTTCTAAAGTTCACCTTGTTTTCTTTGTAATATGGAATCTTTTGCATCTTAGGATGGTCTCGATCCTTTTTTACTGAAGACTTTGTAAAAATGAGTGATATGCTTTCTTACCTAAAAGCATAATGGGAAGGGGGGTTGTGCATCTAGGAATTCAGAAAACACTTATTGAGAGATATGTCGTCACTTTGCATTCTTTCAATCTTTTTCCCATTTTCGTTCACTCAAATAAAGTGATATTTGTATGAGTTCTTTCAAAACAATCATCATGTCACAACCAAAGTTTCTTTATGGTTATGCCCAAAGCCTGTATGAGTCAGTTTCCAACATTTCATTGTCGGAGTCAATATGATTCAATAATCCAAATATTATTGTGAATTACATTGCACTAGATTGACTCATTAGTTTCTCTAAAATATATTTCCTTCCAAATATATTAGAGACTATAAAAGATGCAATCAATTACATTCTCATTATTTTGATGTTCCACATGATATCCATTTACACGGGTTACTTGGGAATTTAACAAGGTGTGATTATCTCTTGGTACATCTAGAGATTTTGCTACGTCTTTGTTCTATCTTGAAGAAAAAAATGAGCAGTGCTGCGCTTGATAAGATAGTCAATTGGCCAGGCAAAGTCCTTGTTGCCATTAAAGTTGATGTGAAAATTGGTTGTTACTATGATACACATACACATTATATTGTGTATACCAACACCTATGACCAAATGTATAGGACCAGAATATCGCAACACTAATACTTGGCGAGATTAATAAACAACTGCATCGCGAAGGAGTCGCATGGAGGTAAATAAATGACATAATAGATGACGACAGTCAGAACATGAGGAAAGTGTGAAGACTTGGCGAGATTTAGGAGTTTCGCGAAGGCAAGTAGTTACACATTCGCGAGACATTCCCGAAAATAAAGGACAGCTTAGCTGTCATCCACTATGTAATACCCTATATAAAGGGTTGGGTAAGTCTGTTATAGAGGAGAGATCTTTTTGAATTGAAAAACAAGTCATTAGGAGAGAGAAAATTAGGAGTGATTGTAATTTCTTTAACTTTGTTCTACATTTCCTTGTAAATCTTTCAGGAGAACAATTAATAAAACACATTATGTTTCATCTTCAAATGGATTGATTAAACAGATTTGAGTGAGGGGTGTAGTGTAGGAAATCCTGCAACTACATATGCGCTAGAAACAGGGATTGAAGAAGATCAACCTTGTGAATTAGAAGGATTAGGAAGAACAAGAAAGAAATCTTTAATAATTTCTAACAAAACTGAGAAATGGCTAGGAGAAAGAATGCATCAGAATAACCAACAATCGTAAGGAGAAGTGGAAGATTAATGGGAGAAAGGAGAAGTGAAGTAGGTGAACCATCAAGGATAGATGCAAGAAACGGAGAAGAAGGTCTAGTTCATCCACCAATTCAACCATCAACTCAACCACCAATTCAACCAGCATTAAACAGAGTAATCGATTATGATAGAGTAAGCGTGCATACATGGAGATCAGATTCTACGGAAGAAAGAGAAGAAGTACAACAATTGATGAATAATGGACAGGAAGAGAGAAATCGAGATGAGATGGGAGAAACAATTCGTGGAAATGAAGAAATTGTGGCATTAGAAGCACTGAGACAGACAATACGCGAAGAAAGGCGGTTAGAAGCAGAAGAACGTGCGAATCTGACAAGGCAAAACCACGAATTGAGAATGGAAAATAGGAGGCTGCAAAATAGAAGATCGAGAAGTAGTAACAGATCGAGATCAGTATCGAGTAGAGAAAATTGGAGGAGAACATTGCCTGTAGAAAACATTAATGAAGAAAATTTGGAAAGAGAATTAAACCATGGTGAAGGAGGTCGCGAAGAAAGGGAATTAGTAGAAAATCGCTATATTTTGGTGAATAATCACGATGATGGAAATCAAGAAGAGAGGAAACCTCGAGGACAAAATAATCCAGTTAATGAAGAAAATCAGGAAGAAGGAAGAAGAATACTACATATGCGAAGACATGGGAGAGAAACACAAAGGAAACAAAAGGAAATTGAAGATGATATTGAGAAGCATTATACCGAGCAAGCACGTTTAACCCGCGAGAGAGAAAGATTGAGAGAAGAAATGGAAAATCGAGAATTAGAAGAGGTGATTCGGCAAAATAATCATGACAATCGAGAGAGGAGGCGCGTGAGG